>JAVIWB010001692.1:0-253912 GCA_031893035.1 Dermolepida albohirtum
TGATGGCAGCATCTTCACTTTTTATTTTTTTGCTTGATGTCATCAAGTCATTTGAACTATTGCTATATTCAGACTGTAGATCAGTGTCGAATGTATAGTTAATAAAATGTTCGATTGCTGGTGGTATAATATCACCACTGCAGGGATTTTGTGTAAAGTAGAATAATCTTCTATGTAATGAACAGTAACTGCATCAACCACAGTAATTTAGGCATAATATTAAGAATACAGATATGATCTATGATTGATAAAATTGTATACCATTTTGTGTGTGGAACAATAAAGGGTTCGTTGATCTGCCATGAAATTATTTGATCGAAATCGTTAAGTGCCTTATCTGCATACTTTGATTCCTATAAATCAATATTTGATAATTTTATTGGTTCTAATTGAATTGGTCATTTTTGATATACTTCCAAGTTTCGATAGTAGCTTTGATGTTTTTCGTTTGGCAGTCTTTTGGTATGGAATTAACATGTTGCGATAACAATTGGATTTCATATCATGGAGTGTCCATTTTTCTATGTGAATGAAGATCTTCGCATATACACTGCAATAATTTAAAAACAGTACCTCCCCCTTTCGTTCAAACATACGCATGTACGAAGGAAGACCGTGTCGTTGCGCTAAAATAGGTAACAAAGTTACCAATGCGTAAACAGACACACATTTTAAAATCTCAGCGAATTGTCAATAGATGAACGTTAAGAGTATCATTCGAATGTTAATAACATCCTGCTTACTACGCTTTTCAAGGAATTCACCTCTCATGAGGAAAACTTACGTTATTATCGAACGATTCTTTGTGAGCTTATCGTATCTTTTCGTTACAGAAAGATAATGAAAGAACAATACCTCGCTAGTGTTGCCAGCATATGGTATCGATTCCCTGTTCGATGTGAGACCGATATTATATTCTGACGTCTATGAGTTTCTGGAATATACGACGGTTAAAGAAGGTCCATAAATGATTGCGGAGTCGTGCATTGATACAACTCTTAGTTGTACGACTAGGAATATTAACTTATAGGTTTCTTGTGAATGCTAGTGTGTTTGCTTTTGGGCGGAATGAGTACGAGGAATTTTTTTTTGTCTGAGCTTTACCCCGAATTCAGGTGCGACACTGTGATTAATAGTGTGCTGATGATGACAACTTAGTTGTCGAAATACGTTTACAGAGTACGAACATTGATGTGGTAAGGATTTTTTTTCTGTTTTAATTACTTCAATTAACCAGTCTTCTACAAAATTTATATACAATTTGTGAATTTAAAATTGTATAACTTCCAAAAAAAGGCATTTAATGTCTTTATTAAGTAACGTCTTGGGAAAATAATTGTTTATCGATATTGTGCTTGCTGCATATGTATGTGTGTATTATTAATGTCTGAAATGAATAGACATTATTCAACACTGATATAATTGAATTCGTGCGTAAATAAATATTCGTATATTTTATTGATGTTATTGAGAAAATCAATTTTGTAAACATTTTATCTTCGCATAGACATACATACTTACAATTTATAGTCTCTTGTGTTTATAGTCAAGTTAAGCAAGTCATAAAATATATTTTATGCTAGCCATAAATTAGAAATGTGTATGTTTTCTATAAACGCGGCGAAAAGAAATATGAAGTACCTACTCCAAAATAGCACAGAATGACCGCTATTTGATAATTGGTTACTATTTGACTAATGAAAGGATACGTTAAATCTTCTCGTATGATCTGGAATATATAAAAGCGATACTTTCTCTTGTCTTTAAACAGGGGGTCAAATACACATGTGCGTCAATAAATTACGGTTTCGCAATTCAAAATATGTATATGTAGATATATACGTGCATATCTTAACAAACAGTTCTATTTCAACAAGTGAACTATTTTACATATATAAATTAATTAAAAAACTTAAATATTTTTGTTTGTTTCCTTAATCCTGTCCAAACATTTATAATTATTGCTACTTTATGAAATGTACCCAATTTATTGCTTTATTTCTTTAAATATAACATTTCTTTCTTTAAATATAATGCTGTGGGTATTGTATCATATATTATGGACAAAATTCATTACATTAATTGACAAAACACTAATTATGTTTTAGATAATCGTAGAACGTGATGGCAAGGATGTATGCAAGTGAGAAATCTGTCGTACGAGGGTAGCCGTTTATATTTCGCGAACTGGCAACACTGTTAGTGTTGCTTCCGATCTGATGATTGCATCGTAAATTTTATCATTTTTGACAATATATTTACCTTAAGTGTTTTATTATCCGGTCGCTCTTTCTATTGTTGACAGTAACTTGAAAATTTTATGTCATCCAAAAAATGGAATTAACTCGCGAACATTTTCGTGCAATTATTTTTCATAACTTTCGGCGTGGTTTATCTCAACAAGAATGCATCAACGAGCTGAATTTTTTTTATGGTGATGAAGCACCATCGAAAACTACAGTATATCGTTGGTATAATGAATTCAAACTTAGACGGCATTCTTTGGACGAAGAATTTCGTCCCACAAATAATGTTGTTTCGGTAAACTTTAATACAATGTCTGAATTGATAATGCAAGGTCGTCATATGACATACCATGAGATCGAGGCATCTCTAGATATTAGTAACATCATCGTGCATAAGATCCTGCATGAACATTTAGCCGTTAAGACGCTATGTTTACGTTGGGTACCACGTAATTTGACAACCGCTCAAAAAGGACTCGTGTCAATTGGTGCCAAGAAATGAACATTTTTAAAGTCGAGACAGGTAACGAATCATGGATCTATACGTATGACTCCGACAAAAGTTGTTCTCGCTCGAAGCACATCAAAACAAATGGTCGCCTGTTTTTCCGGGAAAACCGGACACGTTGCAACTGCGCCTTTAGGGAGTTGCGGAATGGTCAATACCGAATGATACACAACTGTTTGTTTGCCGAAAGTTTTTGAAGATATAAGGAAAACAAACTGTAAACGACAGATCATTTTCAACCATGACAATGCGAGCTCTCACAGGTCGGTTCAAACAATTGAATATTTGACCGGGCAAAACATTGAATTGATGAGCCATCCGTCGTACAGTCCTTATCTAGCACCGTGTAATTTCTTTTTGTTCCCACACGTGAAGAATAAACTTCTTGGTCAACGGTTTTCTACGCTGGAAGAGGCAGTTGAGGCATTCGAAACTTATATTTTGGAGATACCGCCTTCAGAGTGGCAGCAATGCTTTTCGGATTAGTTTAAACGATTGCAAAGGTACATTGATTTTCAAGAAGAATATTTTGGACTTTCGCACAATGTCACCCTGAAATCGTTTCCTAATAATTCTCCTAATTACTTAAAGCTATCTTTAGTAGTTTTAGTATAGAAAATATATAGAAATATATATATAAGAAATATGGAGGAATTGCAGCCCATATATCATCTTAATCCGTTTCTTAAAAATTCTTAAGAAAATTATATTTTAAGATATTGCTGTGATCCTTGTGCTTATGTATGAAAGAAAAATATCTCGTGACAAAATTGAATTACCATATTTTCTGATATTCGCCACTTTATTAAGTGACAAGTTAGTATACGCATATAATGATTGTATGCTCCTTCGAACTTTAACACACTCTTGTGCTTACTGAGGCGATAAAGTAGCAATTTTACGGACAAAAGTTACGTCGTAAGTTAAGTATTCTTTTATAGCATAATATTTAAAATTGAAGTTTTTTTGTGGATTCTTTATAGGCTTTTAGGGTTGGGCTAGAGTTCTTTGAATTAATTAGGATAGATAAGTACGCGATATTCAAATAAATAAAATGCTTATTTTCAAAATAAATTAATATTTGTTAAAATAAAATTCTTTTATATTACATTTGCATGTAAAAACTCAAGCAACGTTCTCTCTCTCTCTCTATCTATATTAATATTTAAAAATAGACAACATGGGATTACAAACATTGAAATACTTTTTATAATAATGAAAAAAAAAACGGTGTAACTATTTATTTACATAAAAAACATGAAATTACGTTATTTTAAAAAATTTAAATAAGCAAAGCTATATTGCAAAACTTTCCTAGTACCCTTTATATATACTACGCCGCGTTTTTAGGAACTCTGGACACGATTTGTGCCGTTTAACTTGTGGCCACGTGAACAAAATATTTCAAACGTCGTTTTTATTTTTCGTCTTTAATTCCTCTTAGAAACTTGTCAAACTCATTTCTTACACGTACTTGAAGGAAACCAAATGGTTGTTGACAATGGCGATATATATTTTGGCTGGTTTACAATAACGAACGGAAAGTAACCAGGCTCGGTATTGGAATCTCTTGTCTCTTAACATAAATGATTTTTCAAAGATAGCACTTACGTTACTAAAAAAGTGGAAGATAAATATCTTATTCAAGGAAGTAATTATATAAAATGCTGTTAGATCAACATTTTCGGAATTCTTTAAAATCACGCAGAGGTTTGCAGGAATTTTAAAATATAATTTCTAGTGATCACGCTGGGTATCGACCTGTTGCCTATTCAAAAACATTTAAAAGACTTCGATTTATATTCTTATATTTTTGTACTATATATCCGTTTATTTCATATGACTTTCATCTATTTCCACTATTGACACATTCAGAACATATACATACGAGTATTTTATTTGAAAATAAAGTATTTCTCTATTACTTATTTTCTTTTTATTACTTGAAGCTTTCAGAATAAATATTTAGTTCGTAGAATATTCGGTTACAAAAGAGAACGTAACTCTTGTGTCTCTCTGTCTTATTGCCGAACACGAACGATATAGAATTTCTGTTTCAAAGAGGTTTCAAATTGGTACAAAAGAGAAAAACTGAGTTCTGATTAGGGTACAATGAAGCTCGGTAGTATTATTTTCGTCCAAAGAATTGCAGAACATACAATAGATCAAACAAATAAACAGAGTCTTTGAGACGCGAAACAGTTTACGTTAGAAAAATTGGGAAATTGATTATTAGCTGTAATTGTTTTGTAAATAACAAAATACGTATAAACATATCAGCTTATATCTGATCTTGCGTCGTAATATTATACGCTTTATTTCTTTTTAAAATTTTTGCCAATTCATAGCATGCATTGGTACAGTGAACGTATTAAATATTTAAAGGCCGGTTAACACATATTAAATTTCTTACCGAAACCACGCTCGTTAAGTTTCGTACACGAGTGAATATTTTATAACTTTAGACACAATTTAGTATGCGGTGTAGGTATCGTAAAAGATAGGACTCGATTTGTTTGGCTTTGGTTATATATAAAGTGTTTCTATTAAATCGTATGTCGTTTTGGTTCGTCTACTTTCATTATATTCGTTAGAAAATTACGAGGGTAGGTTGAAAAGTTGTGAATGTTTTTGTGGTGGGCTGGCAAGTAGTCTCCCTACAATGTCAACTCGCGAATTTCAGATCGCTACCGTTAATTTAAGACAGAGATTGATAGTGTTGAAGCTCGTGCTGTCATTAAGTACTTATTCTTCAAAGGCTTATCAACAAATATTCATAATAAGATGAAGGATGGTCGGAAGTTGTATGGAATATGTCTAAATTCCATACAACTTTAGAAATGATTAAAATTCTTTTCATTTTTGATTTAAAGATAGAGAAAAGACGAGACGTGTCTTAATAAATTTTGACAATTTAATTTAAAATTTACGTCCAAGTGGACGGCCCGCAAAATGGTCGAGGCTTAGTCCAATCCTAGCAATATATACGAGGGTAGTTTGACAAGTAGTGAGAATGGAAAAGAAAAGCGAATATTTTAAATACAAAATAATTTTTATATTTTAATATATTCTCCTAAAAGAGCAATACATTTATTCCAACGGTGATCCAATACCCTTATGCCATCTCTAAAATGCGATTCCGGAAGGCTTGTAAAATACTCATTTACGAAGATGATAAGCTCGTCGTTAGACGAAAATTTCTTTCCACCTAGTGCCGTTTTCAATTTTGGAAAAAGGTGAAAGTGAGAAGGGGCTAGATCTGGCTAATAAGGCACATGCGGTACTAATTGAAAATGCAACTCGTGGATTTTGGACATCGCAACTGTGCTGGTATGAGAGGGAGCGTTGTCTTGGTGAAACAGAATCTTTTACTTTGCCATTCCTGGCCGTTTAGCACGAATCTCAACATTTAATTTTTGTAGAAGTTCTGCATAATATTGTCCGTTTATTGTGGCACATTTCTGAAGGTAATCAATGAGCAAAATGCCCTTCGAATCCCAAACAATTGATGCCATCACCTTGTTTGCCGATAAAGTGGTTTTCGCTTTCTTTGGAGGTGCAGAACCACGTTCTAACCATGTATCGACTGTTGTTTAGTTTCGAGTGTACTGTAGTGTATCCAACTTTCATTGCAAGTAACAAATCGCCTACAAAAATCAACCGGATTCCGCTTATAAAGGTCCAAACACTCATTGGAAATGCGCAAACGAGTGAACTTTTGATCAGTCGTAAGCAATCGCGGCACCCGTCTTGCCGAAAGCTTGGAAAGGCCCAATTCTTTCGTTAAAATGTGGTGTACGCGTTCTGTTGAAATGTTTACGATGTCTGCTATCTCTCTCACTTTGAGTCGTCGATCTTGCGTAATAATATTATGGATTCTTATAATCAACGTCACGATTTTGGGTGCTCCAGAACGCGCTTCAATACAGGTTGTTCTACCACGTTTAATTTCATTTACCCATCTACTTATTGTGGCGGATGATGGAGCAGATTCCCCTAATGTTTCCCGTAACTCATCTTTTATTTCGGTAGCTTTCATACCGTTAATTACGAAGTATTTAGTCATCTAATGATACTCTGCTTTTTCCATTCTAACAAAACGGCGTGTTGCTTCTTTTTCAATCAGCTGTCAAAAATAAACTAATCAACCGATTTATCTAAATATCGGGATGTAAACATATAAATAGGCAACCTAAATTACAGTGCATTTGTTTTACCAATTAGAGCCCCACCTATGTGTCATTCTCACTACTTGTCAAACTATCCTCGTAAATTGTCTTTTCGCAGATTGCCGCTATTGGGTATTCTTACACTGTTACTTTACGACTAGAGCGTAACTCGCTTATTGATGTTTTAAGTGCGTATTCGTTTTCGTATCGTAATGTATGTATATACTTTCATCCAAGCCCATACATCCATGCTAAAATGCATCAAGTAGAGGCGAATGTTTCTGCAAGTTCAAACTAAAATATTTTTCAATAGAGGGTATGAAACTTCGAGTTATATGGCAAATTTTACACCAGCTAACTCATACTGTATAAACTTTCATTTTGTTAGCAAGTTCCATCGAACTTTACGCGTAAAGTACAACTTCAAAAGAAGTATCAATACCGTTAGCTTGAAAGGAAGTTATAAAATGTTACCAGTCTCTCGCAACATTTAAGCGAGATCTAATGGGAATGTCTTATAAAAATGAAAATACGCCGACCTAATCCGAAACCTTATTCCATTCTGCACATAAAAATAGAATAAAGTAAATTTTATAGCCGCAGAGACAGTTCAACTGTTCGAAAGATATCTTGTTTTTTCTGTTTCTAGTTCTGAAGTAGAAAATTACACCCTTTGTATTTCCAAACGTTTATCACGATGTTCAGTTTTTTTCTACCTTGAAATTACATACCTAAAAAGCCACGTCGTTTATTTCCGATCACTAAAAAACAGTATTTTATATATTTTTGTATTTCAATCGATAAGCACTTGAGACTACAACAAATACATTGCGATTAAAGATGGCATTGGTACATCTGTAAAAAAATGTTTCGCTATACATTTACCTGGGATTTATCCGTAGCGTTATTTATGGGCGTGTACTGTATTGTATTATAGGAAAATTAATTCAAATGTATATTAAATTTATTTACTACTTATAATTGATGTTATCTATATTTAGCAGAATGTGAAATATTTAGGATAAATTAAATTGAAAAATTTTAACAAAAATTTTACTAATTACGTGTATGTTTTTTTTTTGCTGATGAAATAATTATTAATAATCATTGTGGAAGCATATTGAAAGAAACAG
This sequence comes from Dermolepida albohirtum, assembly GCA_031893035.1. Taxonomy (NCBI): domain Eukaryota; kingdom Metazoa; phylum Arthropoda; class Insecta; order Coleoptera; family Scarabaeidae; genus Dermolepida; species Dermolepida albohirtum. The sequence goes on from JAVIWB010001692.1 coordinate 8,057, forward strand.
TAGTAAAAGCGACAAGGAGTCTCAAACCAGAAAAAAAAACGAAAGAGAAAGAGCATAGATAGTTTGACAGAGAATGTGGAAAAGTAATAGAAAACAGAGGGAAGGCAATAATAAAGGTTTTAAACGTGCGAACAAAACGAATCTGCTTTGAGATCTTTACTATTTAATGTCTTCATAAACGACCTATTTCAACGTCTGACTTGTAAAGCGTTAGCATACGCCGAAGACTTAAAAATTTTCTTTAATATATCCACTAATGGTGACTGACAAATTCTGCAACATAATCTTGATATAATCAATGATTGGTGTGTACAGATCGATACAACTGTTAATGTTGATAAGTGTTTATTTGACAGTACACTGTTAAAAACACTGCCATCTTAAGAAAGTCGGAAATTATGGATCTTGGCGTCATGTTTGACTCCGGATTGGAGTTTACTGACTACATCACTGCTGTATGTGCTTCGGCATTTCGAGCTCTGGGTTTCCTATTGTGTTTCTGTCGGCAGTTCAATAATATTGACGCTCTCAAGGCTATTTACTATACATTTATTCGCACTAAGCTGGAGTATGCTTTTTGAAGCATTTATTCTATCGTCTTGATTGTACATACCCACTGCAGGGAGCAGATTATGAGGGCCTACTGGAAAGCTATAATTTCCAATTCTTGTCTTGCAAAAGGGATGTTGCAAGTGCTAAGTTGCTTATTAACTTGGTTAATAATGATGTGGATGCTCCATCATTGTTGGCTCATGTTTGTTTACTGATACCATCTCATGCCACTAGATCTCGCGATACGTTTATTACTCCGAGAGCTAGGACTAATGTCTTCTAGCAGCACCGCTAGCCCATATGTGCATGAACGATAACAGGATGTGTCCTGATTCCTTTTTTGAGAAATAATCCCTTGAATCGTGTATCGGTTCACTTAGGCTTATATTTTTTCATTATTTTGTAATTATATATTTAATTTCGTAAGTATTAATTAAGTCTTGTGCATGTTTTAGTTTGCTTATATATCTAATTAAGACTTTTTTTAAATTTTTTATTTTTGCTTTACTCTACTTACTGTATTGCATTCTACAGATTTAATTAAAGACTCAAAAAAGACGAAAACTTCTTCTATTGCAACTGGCGATGAGACTTGATGTTTTTAATATGATCCAGAGACCAAGTGTCAAAGCTCTGAACGGAAGCATCCCAGTGAAGAATGACCGAAGAAAAGATGTTTGGAGAAGTCAAATGTGAAGACGATGCTGATTTGTTTTTATGATTCGAAAGGCGAAGTGCAAAAAAAATCTGTACCAACTAGTTAGACAGTCAATGCTGTGTTTGTTACATGATAATGTGCCATCTCATCGCTCGACGCTTATCACTGATTTTCTAACTACAAATGGCATTTTAACCATCAACCATTCACCGGATTTGGCTCCCTGCGATTTCTGTCTATTCTCCAAACTACATTAGCCGATGAAAAGACAGCGTGATGCAGATATCGAAGCCACTAAAAAGGCATCCACAGCGATCTTGAAGGACATCTCTAAAAATGAACTTAAAAATCCAATCGACATGTTATTTGACCTTGCAAAACGTTGTATTGAAGCCGAAGGCGACTACTTTGAATTAAATATATGAACTTTACCTAAATTAGTTAGCCTTAGTTTGTATTTTAAAAAAGTTCGGTTTTCTTTGCGGCAGATTATCTGTATTGAACAAATGAGTAAATAAATAAATTTGGAAAATTCCATTTCACAAGATAATATGTGTATATCATATTATATATTTCACGACGTATCTTCCTCAATAATCTAATCTTTCAAAAGATTCGATAAATATAATATACAATTACAGCATTTTTATGCCAAGTTATTACGTAAAAAATTACATTTCGTTCTTCAGTGTATCCTCTTATACAATATATTTATTAAAAAACACCTGAAAATGTGCAAATTTCAACAACTGTTTAACAATTTGCTAAACTCATTCGCCTCGATATAGAAAATCCGAACTAAGTATAAAATAGAACTAAATTCTCTGAAGTAAGTGAGTGAGAGATGAAAGTTTAAAACTTGTACACTTCACACTTCCACTACTCTAGAAGCGTGAAACTTGATTTAACTTAAAGAGTTCTGGCGCGATTAAATGTAATGTCGATAAAAACACCAAATCGAAAATTAATAACAAAGCTTTCAGAAAAAGTGTGACACTATAATTTAAATATCGCTTTACTATCGATGTCGAAATACGGAATAGAATTAGGAACATTTATGTTATTTTATGTACGTGCTCACTTGATAATTACATTATGTAAATAGTAGCCTTACTCTAATTATAGGACAAATAAGATATACAGAACATACATAAATTAATTCTGACAAGAAAAATGTTAATTCATTTATCGTTCAATCGATTGTAGGGATGTAATTATAGATTTACTTGGCGTTTTTAACATGTTAATTCGGTACTGTTATTTCTGTTACTTAATAATTTCCGTAAAAAATTACCTTTAATCAAACCCATACTCATTGGGTTTATTCGATCCGTATAAGGATCGTTGCATGAAATGCTCTTACATGAACATGTTTCTAGAAAAACTTTAAAAAAGCGACACTGAAAAAGTTCAAATAAAAGTTGTTGATAAACGACAAAAGCTAATCAAATAACAGTACCATAATCCAATTTCGATCAAATAATATTAGGTGCGCAACTAAGTTCTCGCTGTTTTTTTTGATGAAAATGCAACTTTATTGTGAAAACATGTTTACAAATGAACCATTCAAAATATTGCCCATGGCTAGCGACAATTTTTTCCCATCTTTCTGGCAGAGCTCGAATACCGTCACGGTAGAAGTGTTCGCCTTTTGAGGCTATCCACGAATCAAGCCATTTTGAGATGTCTTCACATGAGCGGAACTGCTGATTAGCAGACCATGTGCCATCGAACGAAACAAGTAATAATCGGACGGAGCAATATCTGGGGAATATGGCGGGTGGGATAGGACCTCCCATTTGAGCGTTTCTAAGTAGGTTTTAACAGATTTTGCAACGTGAGGCTGAGCGTCGTCATGCTGTAGAATCACTTTTTCGTGTCACTGCTCGTATTGTGGCCGCTTTTCGCGCAGTGCTCGGCTCAATCGCATCAATGGAGTTCGATACCGTTCCTCAGTGATGGTATCATTCGGTTTCAACAGCTCATAGTAAATAACACCGCCCTGGTCCCACCAAATACGCAGCAAAACCTTCACAGCGTGAATATTCGGCCGAACCGACGACGTAGAAGCATGACCGGGCAGTCCCCATGATTTTGTTTTCTTTGGGTTGCTGTAATGAACCCATTTTTCATCACCCGTAACGATGCGATGAAGAAAACCCTTGCTTTTTTGCCGCTGGAGCAATTGTTCACAGGCGAAAAAAACTACGCTCAACGTCTCTCGGCTTCAAATCATAAGGAACCCAAGTTACTTGTTTTTGAATCATTCCCAACGCATGCAATCGCTTGGAAATGGCTTGACGGGTAACTCCTAATGCTGAAGCAAGCTCTTTTTACGTTTGGCACGAATCCTCATCGAGCAGTGCCTCCAATTCAGCGTCTTCGAAGGTTTTTGGTCTTCCTTCACGCGAACGGTCGTCAACATCGAAATCACCGTCTTTGAAGCGACGGAACCAATCATGGCACGTTGTTTTACTTAGAGCAGCATCTCCATAAACTTTTTGGAGTTCTCGATGCGCTTCAACCGCCGTTTTCTCCGAATGAAAGAAGAAAAGCAACACTTCCTGCAAATGACGATTATATGGCACAAAATCAGACATTTTCACACAACCAAAAGTATATGACGCAAAAACAAAATCACTAATGTGTCAAAGCGGTTTGTTTACCATATGTCTAAGCTTGGTTCATGACGTTTTGGTTATGTCACAATCGACCAGCACTTACTACTGGAGCCATCTCTTGAAAAACAGCCAGAATTTAGTTGCGCACCTAATAGCAAAACAAAAGGTCTTTCTAAGAACTTCATTATCCTTATTTATATGCTGTTCAACAACCAAATCTTGAAACGTAGTCGACGTCTATAAACTCTGAACTGCAAACTCTCGACTTCTCTTGCTATGTATATTGTTGTGTTAAATTTGATGTGAGTCAGAAACGTCTCATTGGATTTTGTAAAAATATAAATCGTAAATCCAATAAGGCGGTTCTGGCATTAAAATCGGTTGTTCTGTGGTTTGTTAATCATGTAGGTAGAAAGCTATAATAATAAAAGAATGTATTGAAATCCACAGTCGTGCCAGTTATTTATTTCGAGGGAAGCCCCCAGTTCTCACACCACAATGTACATGCATTTGAAAAGGCGACAAGCATTTATAGCATATGAGATATACAAATACATAATATTGATAAAATTTAGATACTATAGAAATCATATAATCTACATATTACCTACATAAATAGCAATAAGTATTATCGTTATTTATACACATTGTATTGTACTTGAAATACGTAAGTATATTTACGCGAAACCTTCGTAATATGCATCTTGTGCCCCCACGAACGTATTTTACAAAAATACAAAAAAATGTTGTTCGCCATTGCGTAAAAATATACAACCACATACCGCTTCGAATTAAGAGCTTGCCGTTGGCCCGGTTTAAAATTATTTTTAAGTTTTGGCTAATAGAGCAAGAATTCTACAGTGTGGAAGATTTCTTTAAAACAATTGTAGACATTGGCATATAGCATAGGTCAACTGCACGCATATACATGTACGTACATATACTTACTATCTATTCTAACTTGTGATTGTTTTTTCATTGTTATATATTTTATACTTTATGGAACGTAATAAATATTATTATTATTATTGTTATTATTATTAAGTAAGCAATTTTCTATTTGTTTTTTTTTTCTATAGATTGAGTTATTTTCTAGCATGTTTAATATATATGAATAAATTGTGCATAACCTTTTGTATTTTGTTAGCAAATAAAACTTTCCAACTTTGAAATAAATATAGGGGGGGGGGGGGGTGATTGTTGTTGTTGGTAAACAATAATTCTGAAAAGAAAACTATTATAACTTTCAATACTATTAAAACAGTGAAATATTTAAACTGTTATTTCAACTTTTTTCTGATACATGTTACCGCTTTGGAGATATTAAAGCAAATAGCAAAGGGTTGTGTTGCCGGTAGAGCACTCCATCCCGCAAAAACGGGCGATAGGGCAGCTAAAAAAGTTACCGTTGTTCTTACACTACATTACTCTATAAATCCACCAAGTTTCATTTAAATCGATGAGGGACACTTGCTTATGTTCCCTTGTAAGCACAGTTGTTCCCAAAGAATTCCGGGACACGACGCAAGCACTGATTGCGGCGTGCGCACCACCTATTAGTGTATACAACTTGGCCCTTACTCAAAAAACACGCATCGTATGTTTAAATTTTGCTTTTCTAATTACCGTCTGATATATTTCAATTAGAACTACATTTATTCGAATTGTTTCTTGCGTTGCATGATTTACAAAATATTCATTCATATCTTTCAGGGTTAATTGTCGGGATAATTTTCTCTTTCTATTTTCCAATTGTTTGGAACAGTACTTCGACCTCAAGTACAGAGAACAGAAGGTAGTGAGTTTAAATCTTGATCATAATTAAATTTTTCTAATTAAAAATTAGTCATAAATCAATCAATTATTGCTTACTGATATGTTACTGTCAGTTGATATTATGAATGATGCAAAAGCAGGAATTCCACAATTGGATCGTGAGAGATCAACGCTCTTAATGAAAATATGTTGATGAACATTTAATCAGATCTAATAACTTAGTTTCTTAAATATATTTTCGAAATTTGCTTTTAATTTTCAAGTATTGACATAAATACAAGTTATACTAACATTCCTTCAGAATGATGATTCATCTCTAGGCAAAAAATAATTTATTATTATTAAAATAGAATCGAGGACAATATTTATATATTTGGAAATAAATTTAGTTACTTGTTTGTTATTTTGTTGTTACTTGTTTAAACAAATTATTTATTACGTTCAAGTTGCAATATTTACTATATATTATTATGATGATATGTTAAACATATACAAAAAAGTATTCCCATCTTAAACTACTTGATCTTTTTTTGGCAAATCCTCTCCAAGTCATTAGTGACAAGCTATGTATTGTTTCTATACAAAAACGCAAAATAAAGTGATGCAGTTTATCATTCTTTTAATTTTTAAATAGCCTCATCCATCTAGACACAGTTTGCCACGAAATTTATGATATTTACTTCGTTGATAGACGTAATCAATTTTCGTCATTGTTATGTAGGATTATTTTAATACGAGCTTATTAAAAAAATATTGTTATACGGCATATTTGCAAAGTTAGTCATTTGAACCTTAGTTAAGAGAATAAATCTTAAATTAGAGACTTCGTTTTACTTTAATATAGTTAATCATATTTTTAATAATTCAAAAGAATACCTTTTGTGATAATTGTATTTATATGTGAGAATTTTTTAATTGACACTAATTTATATTGTTTTTTCTAACTCATGTTTAAAATTCAATATTTCACACTTGTAAATTCTTATGGACTTACGTCTCTGTTTTACCTTGATTTAACAAAATCGTCATTATAAATGCATTAAAATTTGAATTACCACTGTACAGAGATATGTATGTTACATACGAGGGTAGTTTCAGAAGTTCCCGACCCAACAAAGAAAACACAAAAATTTTGGAAAGAATTATATTTATTTTTTAACATACTCTCTCTTCAGCTCTATACACTTCTCCCAGCGATGTTCAATACGTTCGATACCCTTTTTATAATAAGAACAGCCTTGCTCCTCAAAAGAACCATTAACTGCCGACATCACTTCTTCATCGTTGGAAAATCTTTGACCACTGAGCCATTTTTTCAAGTTTGGGAACAGAAAATATTTTGAGGGGGCTAAATCTGGCGAATATGGCGCAAGAGGTAGCAATTCAAACTTTAATTCATTAATTTTGGCCATTGAAATAACGGATTTGTGAGCTGGTGCTTTGTCTTGATGAAACAACACTTTCTCCTTAGCCAAAGGCGGCGGTTTTCGCTTGGTTTCTTCGCTCGAACGTTGCCATAAGTTCGCATAATAATCACCGTTGATAGTTTTTCCGTTTACAAGATAGTCAATGAAAATTATTCCACGCGCGTCCCAAAAAACCGATGCTATGACCTTACCTGCAGATGAAATGATCTTCTCATTCTTTGGAACCGGCTTTCCCTCTTGAATATATTATTTTGATTGTTCTTTTGTCTCGGTTGTGAAGTGATGGACCCACATTTCATCCATGGTAATGAAACAGCACAAAAATTCTCCTCTGTTGCTGCGAAACTTCGCTAAACACTCAATAGAAGCGTCTTTACGACACTGCTTTTGCTCGAGTGTGAGTAAACGCGGCACCCATTCTGCACACAGCTTTCTCATGTCCAAATTTTCAGATAATATGCGATGTACCGCACTTTTGAAATGCCAAACTATATGTCTGCTAGATCGCGCACTTTCAGTCGACGATCTCCAGTACCGCTTTGTGGATTTTCTTCACCATTTCTGGAGTCGTCACCTCATTTGGTCGACCATTGCGATGCTCGTCTTGGAAGCTCGTACGACCTCGTTTAAGCTCTTCTACCCAAAATTTCACTGTTGTAAACGAAGAAGCAGACTCATCCAGAGTAGAATCCCTGTTCGGCTTTTATATCGATTGGGCTGAGACTTTTCAAATAAAAGTATTGTACCATGTAACGATGACCAATTTTCTCTATTTTTACAAATTCACTGAAAACGTTCACTATTGATTGTAGCCAAACACATACTAAACAACGTGGCGTATTCAAACTTGAAACATATGCTTTGTAGATTGTGTACTTTCTAAAACAGTGATATCTTTCAAACAACTACCGCCATCTCTAGGTCAGGCCGGGTTCTTAAGAGACCACCCTCGTACATGCAGAAATATGTTTTTCTGAGGTATTGCATTCTTGTTCTTAATTTTTATTTCATTTCTACTTGATTTTATACTGCCATTGTTTCTGTATATTAGTAGCGATGTATATGTTGCTTATTTCATTTTCGTTATACTTTCACTCAGCTTTCTATACGTACTGAAACAATGCAAATCACGTATACTTCCTTTGTACGTCACGATTGCATTCATTAATTTGCTTGGACAATTAGTTTACTTACTGAATCAATTAATCTTACATGACAATGTATTGTCTTGATACTTTTCATTATGAAGAAAGATTATTGAAGCATATGAATTATGGAGAATATACAGATTGATGACAACTAGTAGCATATAATTTATCTCATATCCGTGTCTGGATGTATATTGGTCGACATCCTCCCTAACGCGTTTAGTTAATGTGGAAATTTACACAAAGGCGTAGAAACAATGGAGAAGATGTATCAATTAAATATCTAATGTAAAAGGCGCCCGTACTCTTTTCTACTTATTGCTTTTCCGTAAATTTATTGTATTAGTACGTAGTATCCACTTCCGAAACCATATTTTGTTTTAATTAGTTTTTATTAAAATCTACGTCGCAAGATAAATACTAATTCTTAGTAATATGCTGAAAGACTAAATTTACTAAGACTGAATTAAAATTTATTAAAGTTTCGATTTTTATCTGGCATTAACAAAAATGATCTGGAAAAATATATAATCTAGCAAAAAAAATTTATTTGTTTATTTACATCGGGTGTTTTTTAAGAGCTTGAGAAATTAAAATGATAATACAAGACAGAAATATTGTTGGAATGAAATTTCTTTTATTATAATTTGGTAGATAATTTCATGGCATTTATTTTTTAAATATGATTTCCGGCATATGTATGTCCTCCGCGGCTACGAGTTACATGGTCCATTCAATCAGTCCAATTTTCGACTACTTTTTCCAATAAATCTGGCCGTATGGCGTTAATGGTGGCTTGAATATTGACTTCCAATGCTTCAAGAGTTGCTGGTTTGTCAGCATAAACCAATAACTTAACATAGACCCATAAAAAGTAATACAGAGGCGTTAAATCGCACGAACGAGTGGGCCAGTGAACGGGACCACTTCTGGAAATAAAGTTGTCGCCAAATTGATTTTGCAATAAATCGATTGTTAAGCGCGCTGTATGGCAAGTTGTGCCGTCTTGTTGGAACCAAATGTCGTCGATGGTTAGCTGTTTAATTTTTGGAAACAAAAATTCAGTCAGCATGGCTCGTTAGCGCTAGACATTCACCGCAACGCCAGCTCCTTCCTCATTTCGAAAGAAATAAGGACCGATGATGCCGCCAGCGTATAAACCGCACCAAACAGTCAATTTTAATGGATGTAATGGTGATTCGTTAACGGTTTGACGATTGTCTTCGCTCCAAATACGGCAATTTTGCTTATTGACGTAGCCATTTAACCAAAAGTGAGCGTCATCACTAAACACAATTTTTTGATAAAAATGCTTATCTTCGGCCAGTTCCAAATGAGCCCAATCAGCAAAAATGTAACGCAAACGGTGGTCGTCTGGCGTCAATTCTTACACGAGCTGTATTTTATAGGCACGTAAGCCAAGATCCTTACGTAAAATTTTCCACGTAGTCGAAGGACAAAGTCCAACAAGTTGAGAACGACGACGAATCGACATTTCGGCGTCTTCTTCAATACTTCGCGCTACACCAGTAATATTCTCTTCGGTACGCACATTTCTTTGGCTTGTTGATGGTCTTGAATAGATAAGAGTAAAATTAATATGAATATGATTAATAATTGCACGAATTGCTTGCTGACTAAGGCGATTATGTCACTATGTCACCGTAAAAGGGACGAAGTGCTCCATGAACTTCGCGAAGAGATTTATTTTTTTTAAAGTAAATTTCCATAATTTGGAAGCGTTGTTCTGGCGTTAAACGATTCATGATGACTTGCCAAACCTTACTGAACAGAAATGTCAACATAGTTTGACATCATCAGCTGTCAAATCATAGTTATCGATATCGATAGTTCTCATGCAGTTTAAAAAACACCCATTATAACGTTAAGCCACTCGATAGCTTTCTTCCATAACTACCCAATTAACAAAAGATATCTAGAAACATAATGTACATATGTGTATATGATAACACTTTCGATAACAATATAACTGGAAACACTGATTGTACTTTTCCTTGTGACATATCGAGAAGTAAAGGAGTCTGCGAAACAATTCAAAAGTAAGCATATAAGAGGTGCTGATGAAATCTAAGCTAGTTTGATTAAATTATGGTATATTTTTTGAACAATTAAAGCCATAAATTATTAGACTCGTATATAAAAAGGCAATCCAGCGGATGGACAAAACTTCTTGCATCCGAGTTTTTTCAATGTGTTTGAGATAATAATGGGTAACATGACGGAATTGATGAAAACGTCTAATATTTTAAATAATTCTTAGCGTGAATGTATTAAGAATAGATCGACTATAACTGCTTGATATTGATTTATTCAGACCATCGTAACTAATTTAGAAAATTCTCAAGCAATGTCTCTCTATCCTTCAGAAGCTTATAATTTGTTTGATTGTTTGAAACTACTTACTGTTCCTAGAACGACCAAGATGTAGTTTGAAAGTTATTTAATGAACAGGCAGTTAAAAGTAATAAATAAACAACATGGCAATGTATCTGAATCTGAGTCAACATCTTGCGCGATGTGTATTCTTCAAGGTCTCATCCCCTTTATTGTAACATATATGTGTCTGATATCCACAGATGTGTTAGGTGCGAAGCACTCGTTTCTTGGCGGTAAGGTTCAGGGACTGTAGCTTCATGCATGAGTGGCATTTTTGTCAGACTTAATTTGAGAGTCTCTGTAAACAGATTAGTCTTCAGTATAGCAAAAATAACGCTGAAACATCAGATAATATTATAATTAACCAACATATATATTCCAACTTTTAGGAAAATAATATTACAATACAAGGGCATATGATTTTTTTTGATTTTTGATAGTGAATGTCTGGTACAGATTTATTTCTGTGCGTTTTTATCGTGGATTCATGTGCAACACTATGATTAATTATCTCCTGATAATAAAAACTCTGTTGTCGAAATGGGTATACAGAATACGAACATGATTGTAGAAAGGGGTTTTATTCACCTTTTTTGATTAATTCAATCAATCACAGTCTCTTTTAAAATTTACTATCTCATAAATTTAACACATCAATCTCAACTACGTAAATAAATCTATATATTTATACTTGTATTCGTTGTCTAAACTTCTGGAACTGACCCGCTTTGGTGCAAAGCAAATTTATTCGCTTCGTTCTGATATATTGTATAGTCTTACAGTTCCAGGATATAGATTTCGTTCGTATTAGGATTTCAATGTACAAAAGGATGGTGTTTTTTTGTAGAAGCTAAACATAAGAAATTATTTTATTAATAAGTTCTAATATCGGTTCTATTAAGATAGAGTTTCACTTCTTCTTTTGACGATATTTTTTCTTTAAGAGAAATTCGTACCTTTATTTTCATTTCATGGAATACTTGTATCTTATTAGAACGTCTGCAGTACTATAACACAAAATGTTATAATGCTGCTGTATACTGAAATAAATTACTACTTGCTAGTTATTTTTGTTCACAATTTTCTCTTTACTTAACTCTATCTTAGTAAAAATTCAAGGTTTCCATGAAAAATTTTACATAAAATGAGCAAGTAAAGCATGGGCAACTTATGTTTTATGTTAATATAAGGTACACAGGCTACGTGGGCGAAAAATCAGATATTGCATGCATTTGATTCCCCTTGATTTCCCATTATATAATAAGCCCGATCACTCCACAGATTTATTTATACTTACTTTCACTAACAGGTAAAACGAATTAAAATTCTTGGTACATGGCAATCGATTAACGTATATAATCTCTTCTGAAATTGACGCAGAAAATGGTTAAAAGTAATAATGAATTATAGTTACAGTTCGTTATGTAATTAATTGCTGAGTGGTAACGATATTACACATTTATGGGTAGCTTAATATTCTATAAATAAAGGGTGTTTCAAATTGCGCGTTTTTTTTAAGAATAAATAAAATATAGGTGGCGCACTGAATTTGTGTGGGTGTGTGGGTGTGTGGGCATTTAAAAAGTGTGATGTATGATATTTATAAAAATGGTTTCGTACACGGTACGACAACGCGTTCAAATTTTTGAATTATTTTATGAAAATCAACGTTCTGTGAAAAGAGTTTTTAGAAAATTGCGTGAATTTTATGGTTTACATAATCATCCATCTGAAAGCACTATTAGTCGAATTATTAAAAAATTTCAAGTGACCGGTTCTGTGGAAGATCAAAAGTGTTGCTGAAGATCTTGAAATATCCATTACACGACGTTCACAACAGCTTGGACTTAGTGGATCAACAACATGGCATATTTTACACAAGGATTTAGCTCTGAAGGCATATAAGGCTCAAATAACACAGGAACTCAAGTCATTAGATCATCTAAAACGTCGTTCATTTGTCAATTTCATCGATGAACAGCCAGCTGATTTTTCTCAAAAAATAATGTTTTCCGATGAGGCATATTTTGAACTTGGTGGCTATGTTAATAAACAAAATTGCAGTATCTGGGGTAAGGGAAATCCACGAATTATTCATGAGAAACCTATGCATCCTAAACGAGTTACTGTTTGGTGTGCATTATGGTCAGGTTGTGTAATTGGAACTTACTTCTTTGAAAATGCTGCTGGTGAAGCTGATTGCGCTACACCTCACTTTGCACACGAATCAATTTATTTATTGAGAGAAAAATTTCCTGGACGTGTAATCTCAAGAAACAGTGATGTTAATTGGCCACCAAGATCATGTGATTTGACATCGTTAGACTATTTTCTTTGGGGTTATGTGAAAAGTCAGGTTTATAAAAACAATACACAATCAATTCCTTTTAAAAGTATATCATACCCCGAAATTAATAATTTTGGATCTATTCGAATCGCGAATATTAAGTAAATACTTCATATATATTTTTTCTACTCATTGAACATTTATTGTGTGGTTGTTTATTAAGTGAATTTATTAATACGATGAATGTAAATAATATTCTATTTACAACCACAAAAGTAAGAATTTGTAATCAATATATGTCGTACGTTCATTACAAGTACAAATTTTCTGAATTTGTCGAGTCACTTTCGCATTTACAATTTAATATAATGCTTAATTCGTTTACTGTCAGTGATTCAATTGTCGAATCAAATCACTTGTTATTGGTATTAAAACTTAATTGCATTTGCCTGACTACAGTGCCCGAATCTATTGATGCTAAGTGTCTGGAAAGTATCGAGGATTATTAGATTATTTAGAAAAGCAAATTGTGCTGCAATTAGTCTGGAGTTTGTTGAAATACATGTGAAACGTATTCGCTCTACTAGAGCTAACAGACCCAATTTCGTACACACACATACACTCATATATATATATATATATATATATATATATATATATATATATATATATATATATATATATATATATATACACAGTCTGCCGCAGAGAAAACTGAACTTTCTTAAAATAAAAACAAAAGCTTACTGTTTTGGTAAAATTCATTAATTTTATTCAAAGTAGTCGCCTTCGGATTCAATGCAACGTTTTGCACGGTCAATTAACATTTCGAATGAATTTTTAACTTCATCAGAGATGAATACGGTGAATGGCTAATGGTTAAAATGCCATCTGTAGTTAGAAAATTAGTGATAAAGGTTGAGTGATGAGATGGTGCATTATAATGTAACAAACGCCAGCTACCATTTTCACGATATTGAGAGCGTACTCGAAGAATACGCGCCAAAACACTCCACAACACCAAGATAATATACAGTATTGACTGTTTAACTAGTTCGTACAAACTCTTTGTGCACTATGCCTTTCGAATCATAAAAACAAATCTTATATAGTCTTCACTTTTGACTTCTCCAAGGGGCTTTTTTTCAGTTTTACCTCGCTTGGATGCTTCCATTCAGAGCTTTGGCGTTTGGTCTCTGGATCATACTGAAAATATCACATCTTATCGTCAGTTACAATAAAATACCTGAAGTTTTCATCCTTTTTTGAGTCTTTAATTAAGTCTGTACAATGTTGAATTCAGTTAGCTTGTGTGGTACAAACCTTGCACAAATCATTCTCATTCCCAAATTCTTTGGAAACATTTACAAACATTTTTAGGGTTTTTGTTTTATTTTCCTGTTCCACAAGACGTATGTCCTATACGCGCACACTAATTGCAAGCGTAAAAGAAATCACGCTACAAACTACTTTTGATACTTCCGTCCACCTTTTTCTACTACATCTTTTCTTGAATAATCAAATAGTTTGTAATTGTACAAATACTCATATTTTAACACAGCTTGTTGCGTTAAAATTGACACGTTTAATCTGTTTACAACTAGTGCAATTGCAATTGCATTGTAGTTTCATTGATAGGCGAGATTTATATTAGTAGCAAAGTCAAAACTACTGCACAAGTAGTTCCGATTGAGTTGTGTCGGCAAACAAACGTCTTCAGTGTTAACTTAGTAGAAATTTAAAAGAGACAGCTAGCTTTTAAAGCTTCGTTTATCATTGAATGATACTCCGATTAATTAAGATCCAGTAAATTCATACATATTCACATTCATCTATGTGAGGTGCATTTTTTGTCTTCATTGAAACATTTTTTAACGTGGAGAAATAAAGGAAGGTCGTCTTCAAGACTATACAATTCCTTTTGAGAAAGAAGTTTTTGTAATTTTTGCACAATATGGGTTTTTTTTTCGGCAAAAGCTGTGGGCAAATTAATTATGAAAAGGGTAACTGCATATGGAACATTTGTTTGCAACGCGTAGGTTGCTGAAAGGACGATGGTTATTACACTAAATACTTTTTCTTTTGGTTTTCATCTGTTATTCTTAATGAAGTCTAGAAAATATTTATATCCTTCGAAACTTTTGTATCATAATTACACATAATTAATGTGAGAGAGAAAGTTCGCGAAGTAAGAATTACTTTTACTTGAAAATTTTACGTGCATAATATATCTGAAGAAAGTTATTTGCCTTTTCTAAACTTCGTAATTATCTCGCAAGGAAAAGTAAATATTGTATTTCTTCCGATCCATAAATAAAAGTCGATGTTTTTTATTCTCGTATTGTACTGTGTTAAGGTTACCAAACTTTCTATAAAACTTTTTCCGAAGTATTTTAAAGTTCGGCATTCTGGAAACGTTTTATATATAAATTTTGTATCTACTCCTCTATTAAATACGAGTTTTAAAATTTATTCGGAATAAATTGGGACGAACCCAAATATATTTTAATTTCAATGCCAATGCTCTGTTTGACAATCCTTTCCGACAGTCTCAGTTATGGTGAGTGATTCTTGTGCGGTCCTGATGTATATATTTTTTGATTTCTTTCTGTAATTGTTTGGAATTATTCGTAGATCTTTTTTTTGGTTTGTATTTACCTTGTTATTATTTGTATTTTTTCAATGTACTTTTATTTATTTTTGTCCTGTAATTGGTCTTTGACTGTTGGACTAATAAAGATTATTATTATTATTTTTATTATTTATAATGATAGATACTGCTGTATACAAAAAATGTAATGCAAAATAGGCTAATATAAATTAAAATTAAGAAGTTGATCACTGAAGGTTAATACATAACCCCTTTCCACATTAATTTTCGTATTCTGTAAACGTATTTCGACAACTAAGTCGTGTAAATAAGTATACAGAATACGAAAATTAATGTGGAAAGAGGTTATATATCAACCTTCAGTGATCAAGTTAATCAACCATAAGCTCCGTCAAAATTACCTTTAAAATTAAAAAGATATGAATATGTACAGGGTTCGTCAGTGAAGTGAATTTAAAAACTCTGTTAATCATTGGATGTTTAAGTGAGGGCGGTGAAGTTAATGATAAATTGTCAGTCATTTAACGCCATTTAGTAAACATGGAACAGTAGTCAGGTGCTTATCGTATTTTCTCTGTAAAAGCGTTTTATAAAAATGGCCACTCCGCGACAACTGTGAAAAAGTTATTTCGTATTCAGTTCAATATTCCGCGTCATGGGCGGGTACCGTCTGATCAGGCAATTAACGTATGGATACAAAAGTTCGATTTTAAATTTAAAACATAAAGGAGCAGCCAGAAGTGTTACAACGCCAGAAAACATTGATAGGGTTCGAAATGCCATAACAAGTAGGACAAAACGTTCTGCGAAGAAACATGCAGTAGCATTGAATATTAGTGAATCGTCAATATGTCGAATTTTACATAAGGATTTAAGTTTTAACCCTTACAAGATTAAACTTGTTCAAGAATTACAAGAAGCTGATTTAGTTTCTCGCATTAATTTTTGTCAGGAAATGTTGCAGTGCTTGGATAATGATGAAGACTTAATTCACCATACATTTATGTCAGATGAAGCTCATTTTCATCTAAACGGCTCTATAAATAAACAAAATAGCCGATATTGGAGTACTGAAAATCCGCTTCACTTACATGAGAAACCTTTGCATAGTCCTAAGGTGACAGTATGGTGTGCCTTTTCATCATCTGGCATTGTTGGACCATTCTTTTTTGAAGACGATTCAGAAAATGCTACAATCGTTACTGGAGTTTGTTACACAACATGATAACAACATCTTTGAGACATGAACTGGTTCGATTTCCAGAGATTACGTGGTTCCAGCAAGGTGGTGCTACCAGTCATACTGCTATTTCGCCGGTAAATCTTCTTGGTTTCTAAAAAATAGATAGAATATGCTATTTTAACATCAATGATTGTGAAACTTTGCTTCATCTGTAAAAAGAATCAGCGCTAGCAGTTGAGGGATGTGAGTCAATTTTTGTACAAATACGGTCACAAAATGCAATTTAGGGAAACAAATCAGTGTATGTATCATGTACATAAAGATAATTTAAACAGTTACAATTCTGTACTAATTTTTGAAAAATCATCAGTGATATAATTATTCTTAAAATAACTCAAGGAATCGCCTCTTAAATTTTTGTCTCAAATGGATATTGGAATTGTGTTCGAAATCTTTATTAGGAATGTATTTTTAAATTTTCTTTGAAATTCAGGAGCTTATTCATTTCATTTTTTTGTCCACAAATGATTTTCGGAAAGACATCTAAATGATTTTCTAACCGTCATGCTTTTGATAGGAAAGTCTTCCAAAATATTCATTAATGTCTTTCTGAAGTAGCATATAATGAAGGATTAGGAATGCCAAATACAGTAATAACAATAGAATTGAAAAAAATGTGGTGAACATAGTAAAGTAAGATGCAGTCAAGTCAATGCAAATGGTAGAACTGTTTGGAAAATTTGAGCTAAATCCTTTGAATGTTTTTTGCATTCGGTTATGTGAAGATATTAATATATAATACACCAGTAGAAAACGCAGAAGATTTTAGAAATCGGCTAATTGATGGGTGTAGTGTGACAAGAGAAAATGCTGGTGTTTTTGAAAGTGTTTGATAGTTAACGAGGAGAAGATTGGATATAGGTATCCTAGCTGGCGGTAGTGTTTGTAGATTAAGAATCTTTACATATAATAGTAAGCAATAAAACACTGTTTTATTTTCGAAAACCTTTATCGTCCTGTTTTTTTGAAACAAAGCATATTCTTGGAAATCATCGGGGATAAAGAAAATCTTAATATTATAATCCCCTGAATCTTTGTAGGATGTTCAGTAAATATTCTGTAAATACGGAAGTGAATATGAATTTTTGTATTTCATTATTACAACTTAGCTTATACTGACGGAAACTTATTTTGTGTGCGGCTTCCCAGAGAAAGAGTATGAGTAAGGCATAACTCATCGATACTTAAAAAAACTGTTAACTGTTAACAAACTGGGGTTGCTTTACTGTACAAAGCTTTGAATTCTTGGAATTTGTATGCTGAGACAAGTTTACCAGGAAGTGGTTTGTTAAAGGGGTGTTAAATTGACCACTTCAAGAAGACTGCATAGATCTTGGAAAATCGAAAATTTGTTAACTAGATGCTAAATCAATTGAAAATATGTGAAGGCACAGCTATAACCACCGGTCTCCTGGTCTCGCATTTTGCGATTCTTTTTCCGTGGGGAATTGTGAAAAATTTAGTTAACGTAGCAACTATTCCCACAAATTCGAATGAGCTAAGAAACTGTATTACAGCTGCGGTGAACTCAGTTACGCAGCACATTTTTTATCAAGTGTGAAATGAATTCAATTATCGTCTAGTTGCTATACGTGCAACCAAAGGGGACACATTGAACATCAATAAACTTTACTGCATGTATAATCGAACCTTATTTCCAGAATTCGATACATAAATCGGAAGATATAGCCCACCGAAGTCGTGACCACCTCTTTGAATCAATTTGTATTATTATTGAGTTAATTAAACATTAATTTTGTATTAATTATATAAAAGATATTTTGAATCCTGTTCATAGAATAACAAATTTTTAAGGGAAATGAGAAAACCTAAATTTTTCCTTATTTATTATGAATACAAGCGGAGTATTCGGTATATAAAAATTTTGCGTTTAAATATAATAGCAGTAATGATGCTATAGCGCCCTCTGTGGGTTTAATCAATTATCTTCCACTTGCATTTTCAGAGTTTTTTTACTCCCTAGACATAAAATATTCAGTTTCAATAAAACATTCAGAGACCTGACCACAAAGTAGCAAGAGAGAAGCTGAATTATTCATCAGTGACATTAACGCTTTAAATAAATTATTCTGGACATTTGCGGTATAACCCGTGCATACGACGTTTGTCTGTATCTCCGTGTGCTTTTAAATCTTTTATATATGTTTTGTACATTGTCTGAAAGAATCGTTTGGTGAAATGGGAGACTGTATTCGCACCGTTTCCGTTTTGTATGTAAATTTATGTCAGACCTTAGATGAACCCACACACATTTGATTCACAAAGATTGTGCAGAGTAATCGCTAATTAAAGGATATCCTTTTTGACACAAAGAATAATTAAAATACATTTTGTTAAATAATTTCATTTGTAGAATTTATATTTCGTGCCACGGTGTTAATTTAGTGAATTATTTTGTGAATGTTTCATAATTAGAAAAAAACGAAAATTAATGTGGAAATGGGTTACACTACTCTGTGGGCAAAAAATAGTAAGACTTTGTTCATAATTTTTAAATTCTTAATTTATTCTTCCAAATCTATTTCGTCCCCCTCAAAGTAATCCACCCCTGGCCCCAATACACTTGTGCCAACGTTTCTTCCAATTCTCGAAACAGTTGTTAAAGTCAATTTTAGGAATAGCCTTCAATGCGCGTAGCGATTCACGTTTAATGTCTTCAATTGACTCAACACGGTTTCCCTGGAGGAGTCGCTTGAGTTTGCTGAATAACCAGAAGTCACACGGAGCTAAATCAGGCGAATACGGTCGTTGCGGCACGATATTGGTTGAAAATTTGGCGAAAAACCCACGAAGAATTAATACAGTATGCGACGGTGCATTATCGTGGTGCAAAAACCAAGAGCTGTCGGCCCATAATTCTGGCCTCTTTTTACGAATAGCATTGCGCAAATGACGCATAACACTCAAATAGTATTCTTTGTTGACAGTTAGGCCGGTCGGAAGAAATTCGGAGTGCACCAAACCTCGATAATCGAAAAAAACTGTCAACATAACCTTGATTTTTGACTTCCTTTGACGTGGTTTTTTGGGCTTCGGCTCACCTTTGATACGATATTCGGCCGATTGATCGTCAGTTTCCGGGTCATAAGTGTAGATCCAAGTCTCATCTCCAGTTATGATGACTTTCACTTTGTCTTGATAGTCGGAAAGCATTGTTTCACAGACGTCAATGCGACGCTGTTTTTCGAAAAAATTGAGTGATTTTGGAACAAATCGTGCTTTCACTTTTCTTAGGCCCAAATGATCTTTCAAAATGGTTTTCACTGATACGATTCTCAATCACCAATTCCTTGATTCTATTGACGTGTTGATCATCAGTTGATGTTGATGTCCGCCCTGGACGTGGTTCGTCATCAACGCGTTCTCGACCCTCTTTGAATAATTTGTACCAATCAAAAACACTTGCTCGCGACAAACAATTATCACCGAAGGCCTTTTGCAACATTCTGAACGTTTCGGCACCAGAAATTTGATTCCGTACACAAAATTTAATGGAACTTCTTTGTTGAATAATTTCACCCATTGCAAAAATCGCCGAATGCACTTTTTGTACTTCAGAAAGACAAGCGTATACTAAACACTAATGATTATTTTGATGTGACATTTGGCACAGATGTCACTGACAGACATACCAACCTAGAAAAAAAATATTTCGACGAATGGGTTTTCGCGCGAAATTTAAATTAAAAAGTCTTACAATTTTTTGCCCACAGTAGTATATATCAACCTTCAATGATTAAATATGATTTCTGACACTAGGCAAATGGAGGTTTAATTACTTCTATAAGGAGAACATTACAAGTTTGATTAATTTTCTATCTAGTTATCAAATATTAACACCGTAGTACTGTTACACTCTCTATATATAATAATTTCTTATATCGTTTTTAAGATTAATTTATTTAATTTAAAATACAATTCGATCTTGAATTCCTAAATTATTATACTGTCATTATTTGTCCGGTCCTCGTATATATATTCAGATGCAGAGTCCTTTTGTGTTAGTCACGTACAAATAGTCAAGGCTGCAATAAACACCGAAATCAGGTGCCAAAGACTGTACTTGAAGTGACCAACTTTTCACTGACTTATATTCGATATCAATTCAGTTACATTGATTTCTAAATGCAATTCGCGTTTCAAATACCAATCCCGATTTGGTATTTCTTTTACACAGAATACACGTCTACTATTCTGTGTAGATAATTTGCTTAATGCTTATATTGAAATTAAAATCACAATTTTAATGTAGCCAATTTATTTCTCGCCAAGTGGTAGCGTGCCTGTCGTTGTTGTTTGCTATTGGTTAATTCAAACATGACCAATACCCCCTCAGTTATGGGGTCGGTTCCTTATAAAGCCATAGCCGTAAGAGAACAACCCTCTTCGCTTTTCTGTCGTCATTCAGACTACACGCGTCTTTCACGTGTTTGTGCCGCGAACCTTTATTCGCGCTTCTTGTGACCTCGTGTTTAATTTCGCGAACGCGGAATATAAGCACAGCTTCCTGATCCAGGATATATACATATACACAAACACACAAGTACACGTTTTACACATTTTAATCTAACTCTTTGTATATTTTATTAAACAACTAAATATCGTTAGACTTATCTTTTATTACAGCTTTGCTATTACGTTTATCATATTTTATTTGATGCTCTTGTTCTTGTTAACTATCTCTATTTAACACATTCAAGCTTTAAGAATTAATTTAACTTGTGAATAAAATTTTAAAGGCATTCCTGTCGTTTTATTTCCACTAATAATATTTCTTTCAGCTTAGCACACGTCCTGGACTTTTGATGCTCATTGTACACAACTACTAACTATTAACTCCTTACATTAACATTGAAGTAACCGTCATTCATTCATTTTCATCTTCTTCAAAGGAGGAGGTAATAGTACGAAATATAAATGTTAGGAATGAAATTAAATTAATAAATATTGTGCTTATATCTACTTTGAGAGATTTATTCATAACTCGTAAACTGTTAAGATTTTCGAAATCGAATTCACATTATACACATGCATGGTATTTTTCCATTGCTCCAGTTACAACGAGCCCAATGTTACAAAGATGACATTTCGACAAGAATCCAAAAGCCTTTCTTACGAGGATCAGCTGGGTAACTTCTGGAATATCTATGAAGTAAACACTTTATACGCAAATAAACGGCTTTATTGTTTTTCTAGGTATTAACCATTACACTCAATGTATGCTTTAATACATCAAAATCAACCACTGAAACATTTATTCCGTTCGGAAGTTGGTACACTCAAGATGGATGCCTCGAAGGAATTAATGGCTTCTTCTTCAGCACTTTAGAAAACATAATTCTATTTTCATTATAATTTGCAAACTTTAACATGATATTGTGTGATATTGTGTATATTCGGAAATACACTTTGGCAATCGGATAAAACCATCACATTCTATATATATATATATATATATGACACTATACCAGTGCGTATGTCTCGTTCGCACACTAAATTAAATGGTGTTGCGAGATTCCTATTTTTTCCCGATTGTCCCTCGAGTATTTTGTGATAATAATCCTATAAACGAAAACAAGAATTATACGCAAAAAAATGTGATAAATTCCTGTTCAATGGAAGTACCAATACACACATTGTTTCCACTTCGTCTTTGTTGAATTGTTTGTCGTAACTTTGTACTTTAAATGCAATACACTTCCATCATGATAGCATATGTAACAGTATACTTAAGTTTGACCTGCGAAAAATCATTTATGAAACAAATATTCAAAATTATTAAGGCGATTTAATGCTACAAAAATGTACAGAAGTTATTACATTTATAATACATCTAAAGAGTTTTGTAACACATTTTAAACACAACACCAATTTAGTAAATCGCAAACTACTCATCCTGTGTACAATTACGTCACTTTGTTGGTTACGCTATATAGGGTTTCTCGGTTGTATGACGACACTATCTAATGTTATCAAGCATAATCATACGTGATGCAGCTAATATTTATGTTATGTTGATAATTGGATTATTACGTATACTATATACTGTCATTATCTAGGTTGTAAGCGATAAATTAATCAATTTTAGATTCATATACGAGGGGTGGTAGAACACTGCATGTATGGACAAAACTTAATTGCACGAGCTCCTAGAAAGAATATGTGTAACCTTGGTAACAGCCGGAGTAGAAGTGTTTGCTTTTTCTTACAAACTGGGACTTTTAAGAAAAGAAGGGTAAACTGAAGGGCGGTGTCTGCTCATATTTTAACTAACTAATGAGACGAAAGAAAAGGCACGATAAATTAGAGCACGATATTAATATAATTACCAAGCAGGTAGATATCTAGAGAGATTAATAGACGTGTATTCTGTGTAAATAAAGAAGGATTCATATTTGAATTTCCAATTGAACTTAGAAATCAATAAAATAGAATTAATTTTGAATGTGAGTCAATGAAAAGTTGCCAGGATTATTCCAAGAAAAGGTTTGAAAAGTTCTAGGAATTATGCTTCCTGGAAAACCACAACAGTTCGATTTATTGCAGCTTGAGCGTACGTGACGAAAACAAAAAGATTTCGCATCTGAATAAACACAAAGAATGTTTAAATAATAACACAGGGTAACAAAATGAAAAAAAAATTTGGTGCCGGAAATCTAACATCTGATTTTAGATGTTTTTAATGTGCTGATTCCAAAAATGCCAGCAGATTTTTTCTATCAGCTCTAGTTTTTGATATTTGATATAACAAATAAAGAGATAAATATGTACTTAATCGTCAAAATAGAAATATATCCTTGTTTTTTGTGCCTTTGGGACAGCAGAGATAAAAATGAGCACTGGGTTAAAAAAAATGGCCTTCAAGAGATGTCATGATTCAAGGAAAACAAAACGTGATCAACGAACCTTTGGTTGCAAGAGAAAAAATCTTACTTCCGCCCTTGCATATCAAGCTAGGCTTAATGAAGCAATTTGTGAAGGCTTTAAATCGAGATGGAAATTGTTTTGGGTATTTATCACGTAAATTTCCTGGCATTAGCACGGAAAAACTAAAAGCTGGTATATTTGATGGTCCTCAAATAAGGCAACTTGTTAAAGATCCACAATTCACCACATCAATGAACGAGACTGAATCTAACGCTTGGTGTTCATTTGTTCAAGTAGTATGAAATTTTCTTGGCAATCATAAAGCAGCGAATTACGTAGAATTAGTGGAAACTATGCTTTCAAATTTTAATATTCTCGGCTATAATATGAGTATAAAAGTTCACTACCTCCATAGCCACCTAGATCGTTTTCCAGAAAACTTAGGTGATTGTAGTGAAGAACAGGGGGAAAGATTCCATCAGGATATTAAAACTATGGAAGATCGTCATCAAGGACAATGGGATAGCCACATGATGGCGGACTACTGCTGGAGCCTTCAGCGAGACTGCCCTAGTAAACTCCATTCTAGAAAGTCGTATAAAAGAAAATTTTTATGTGATTAGTGACTAATGTAATTATGTAAATTAAGTTTTTGCAATAAATACTTAAATCCATGTGTCTTTGTTTTTTTAACTGTCAATAGTAATATTATATATTATAACAGTTATAACGTAAAATATATACACAATTTTAAAAAAAAAATCTCAAAAACTAGATCTGATAGACCATATCTGAGAACTTTTTTACATTCTGCATCCAAAAATTACCCAGGAACAGTTAAAAAATCGCAGGCACCAAAACGTGTGTTGGCCTGTGTAATTGATACATTCAAAATTGAATTGTATTTAAATTTAAAAAAATTAATTTAAAAATATAATTGACTTACACCAGTTTCAGTGCAATACACAGTAGCAGTAGTTGAGCCCTGAAGATGTCCCATACGAGTGGGTACGAAACGTCAGCAGTTATACCGGTGAGGCGATTTCAGCCCGAAAGCCCGGAAGAAGATAGTATACGTACCAGATAATATATAAGAAAAATTATTATATATACGTGAAACAAAGAGATTTCGCGTTTAAATAAATACAAAGAATGTTTATTTCACAAAAATTCATTACATTATTTACTATTCTCTTTTCAATAACCAAGCGTTGAATATTAGTTTAAGATTGATATTCCCGTTTAAAGAATCCTGTATTGATATTAATTTCAAATATATTTGAATGAGTAAAACAGGAATTAATATACACTACGTTGAGATGTAAATTTAACAGATGGATAATTAAAAAGTATGCAACAACTCATAATCATTTACATAAGAATTGATAAATGTACATTCTCATGTCCTTCAAAGTTCTGAATTATTATTGTATACGGTAATAATAGTGCATGCATATGTGGTATACTTCAGTTTTGTTCTAATACTGTAAGGTTGCATTGTGCACTTTAGGGAATTGGCCAGATATGCAGACGGTATAACAGTAATGAGTACTAAAGTAATATATATGTATATACTCTGCGTATGCATATTTCGTTGCTGCAGTTATTTGATGAACATGGTAAACACTCAGAATAGCAGTTTGGCTAATGTACTAGTTTAATTTTATGTTTGAAATTTCTTATTTCAACTTAGAAAATATTCTTTATGTATTAATTCTGTTTGCCATAGAAAGAAGTTTTGGATAAATGAACGTAATAGTTGATAACGATTTCTGAATTATTTTTTGAAATGGTATTGGTTTTCTTTTTACATAAAAATATACAAACTACGGTAGGTTAGTCAGCTATTTACATTAAAATATTAGTATTTAAAAATATATAAAAACAAAAGGGATACGAAATAAAAAGCAAAGGAATATAAATAATTAATCTTACTTGTTTAATAAAACACATAAATAAGTGTTAAAAAGCAAACTAAACGCTGTGGAAATGAAACTCCTAAGAAAAATTAGTAACAAAATAAAGATTGATAATAAGTGGGCCATCAACTAAAAAATAAAGCAAAAATAATTATATTAGTAAGGATGTACGATTAGGATGGGTTCAGGTACAAAATTCAGTATCATTATATCAGAATGGCAAAAGAAAAGAGTAATGTGACACAAAAGCTGAGATGATCGAAATTTATTTCCAAAACAAAGTGGCGGAAATTGCACGAAAATGTCGTAAAAATTTGGTAGCCAAAATGAATATGATGTGAAAAATATGGATGTATGAAGTGGAAAAGAACTCTAAAATCCGAGGTTCGAAATGCGAAAGAACATAAGAGAAGAAAGTAAAGAAATAGAAGATATTAACTGCCGACATCAGTTTACGTCATTTTGGAAAATCTTATGACCTTACAAAGTTCAATTTTTTAAGTTTGGGAACAGAAAATGACCATCCGCTTAATTCCGCTTCGCAACAGGGTGCATGAGTAAACTTCAAACATTGTCGATTTTGCCAAAAAAAGCATTTCGGACGAAGCTTATTTTTATCTTGGTGGGTACGTTAACAAGCAAAATTGCCGTATTTGGAGCCCCACGTGGTCTTATAGAAGCCGATTCTCCCATTATGAGTGACTGTTTGGTACGGCTTGTGGAGCGGAGGCATCATTGGCCCATATTTCTTTGAAAATGAGGACGCCGCAACCATTACAGGCAATGGAGACACCTATCGTGCCATGATAACCAATTTTTTTGTGCCCGCTCTTCATTGTATTGATGTGAGCGATGTTTGATTGTTCAACAGGTGGTGCAACTAATACACACATGTTTCATGCCACAATCGATTTATTGCGTCAAACGTTCGATGGCCGTTTGTTGCGAAATGGTGAAACTTGGCCGCTAAATACTCATTTGAAACACCGTTGGATTATGTTTTTGCGTTAAAGACAAGTGTTATGCCGACAAACCAGAGACAATTGAGCATTTGAAGACACAACATTCGTGATGCCAAATTTTCAGATACCCATACACTCGAAAAAGTACCGAAAATTGGTTTGAAATGGGTACTATGTCTGCCGGCCGCGGCAGCCATATGAATAAAATAATATTCTATCTCTAACCGGAAAAATTGTACTTCACAACAAAAAAATAAATTTGGCAAAATCTCAAACCGTTTTTGTTTTATTGCATTTTTAAATTTAAACTTTTAAATGGCCCACCCTTATAAGCAAATGATATCAGAATATTATTAATTAAAAATTTTAATTTACATTGCGAAGAAGTTTACTGTAAATGCAGTATTCCTTTTCTAATTGTATACAGACTGCAGTGTAAATATTTCTTCCAGATTTGTTATCAATTCACATGCAAAACTGTTGAAGTAACGAAGACCAAGTATGGAGAGGGCATATAAATGTATGCATATGATATATCGTCATGTTGTTTAGCTGCGACGAATAAAAAAAATTCCGTAAACTGTATAATTTTTTGGATAATTTTACATTTTGTTATGTAGAAAGAGTGAGCTCACCAATTTATACGTTAGCGTCCTACAGGGGATTTACGTATTTCGTATTTATTTTTCGTTTTCATTTTTGGTTTAGACAGCACAAGTTACTAAAATTTTAAACGTAATTATAAATTTTACGAATTTATTAAAAACTTACTATCAACAATGACTATGCCTGCGTAGTACAATATGTGAAAGAAAAGAAGGTAAGATAGAAAACATTTTGAAAATACTTGCCTTCTTAAACCGCGTCTTCAGTAATATTTATTATTAACTGGCTGAGCTAACGAAAAAACTGCATAATTACAGAATCCTTCGGCGTCTTTAGTGAAGTCATCGCAAATACTGTACTATGTTTATTTTTTGTAAGTGACGATGTAGTAGCAAAGTTCGCGAGTGTTTCTGGTAAAGATTCAGATTTTATTGCATTATGAGAATTTGTAATGGTAAGTGTGAAGATAGTTAAGAAAGTAATTCCAAATTATTTCAATTAAGCTAACATTACATTACTATATAGAACAGCCGTTTCCAGCGTATAAGAAAATTGTTTAATCTCTCCCTCCTTCGCTGAAATAAGTATGGAAGCGTTCTTGACCCAGCTAGTTGCCCGACCTCATCTAGTAAATGTTAACAATTATTGAAGAAGTTACTTAAGAAGATATTTCGCAATGTTTTCTAATTTTCTTTTAGTTTACTTCCCGTACTATATGGATATAGTTAATGTTAGTAGTAAGCTCTTAATTAATTAACGGAACTTATAATTACTTTTATAATTCTAATCATTTGTGCTGTATAAAAATATAAAATTTATG
This sequence comes from Dermolepida albohirtum, assembly GCA_031893035.1. NCBI lineage: Eukaryota > Metazoa > Arthropoda > Insecta > Coleoptera > Scarabaeidae > Dermolepida > Dermolepida albohirtum. The sequence goes on from JAVIWB010001692.1 coordinate 35,972, forward strand.
TAAAATACATCTCATGTGTGATGTTTTTGTATAAACTTGTATTTGCTTATTTATGGCAACAAAACGCACAATCATAAAAAAATGCCCGATTTATTGATTTTTTGTTCGTTGCACCTGGATGATAGGAAGATATAATCTTTGTATGCCCGCTACATGTTCCGCTTCATGCTATTCTTTCTTCCACTTTGTCGAGCGGACATAATGCCAGGTTCACACATAAGTAATAGCAAATTATAATATACATAAGTGTATGTATCCTTCTTTGAAGTTTCATAATTTTTATTCGCTTTTGGAAAATAATAATTTTCTTTTCGTCTTTCACGTTGCTCTAAGTTAGTTGCATTAATATAGGAGGAGTGTCGGCTATTGAATGTAGAACGCGAAATTACAATAGTATTTATAACAAAAAAAAATATATAATACATTCAACAAATTATTGCACACTTTTGTTTATTTTTCGAGATAATATCCGGAAACACAGAGACATTTATCCCAGCTTGACGCGAGTTTGAACATCCCTTCATGGTGCTTGTCAAGTTTTTTCAAATAGTCTGCAAAAGTATCTTGCAAATATAAGACCCCGCAGAGCATTTGCCCGTCAAAAATACCTTTATAGGTTCGAATAAATGAAAATTTGAAGATGCTAAACTCGCACTATACCGAGGATGCCCCAGAACCTTGCCATTCCTGATTCCAATCTGTTCAACTGGAGTTTGGTTTGATTTGACATGTGGGGTATTGCGCCATCATACAAAGCCGAACTCCGTCGCGAAATCGTCGCGGACTTTTTCTTAAAATGGCTATATGCAATATTTGGAGAGATTCGTAGTATCTTTCATTATTAATGGATATACGCGGTTCGAGTAATTTACGCAGTCTTCACTATCAAGAACAAGGTGGCTATAGTTTCGCAGTCGGATGGCTGGATTTTGAATTTTGTCGTAATTGGAGAACCTGGGCATTTCTATATTATGAATTGTTGTTTGGTATCTAGGGTGAACTTGCGTTTCATCACCGGTACTATGGTTCTAATTAAATAATTCTCTTCGCAATGCTATTGGTTAAGATGTTAGGGAGAATCACTTAATCGACAACAACTTGACGAAAGTTTCAGTCGCGTATAACTTCATGAACACAACTTTTAGGAATGCGACGATTTTTCCCAATAAACGTTCAGTAATTTTACAATTGTCCATACGTGAGATTTTTGGTCTGCCCAGTTTCGTGTCCGGAACATCATTCAGCTTCGTTCATCTGTTTTGCACCAAATGCTTACTTCTCTTCGACTTATAATGCACTGGCCATACACGCTTCTTTATCTGCGATGAATTTAATTAAATTCTTCAGCAGAAATTCTTTCTTTGCAGAAATTTGACAACTTCATATGGAATAGTCTGTAGTTACGCACGCCATGTTTTTTTGCTTCCCGGAAGCTGTCGTAAATTATACACAATTCGATACAATACTTCAGACCCAGTAGTAGTAGAAAACTACTACTGGCGTGGATTTGTTCGGTCATGCAAATGTCTCTCCTATCCTTAATATCCGACACCCTGTGTACATACTATATTCATTGGTTATTTGTGAGTGGAAAGAAATAAGTATACATTCTATCGCTGGCGATTCTGAAGTTAAAATATTCTGGAAAGGGAAGGTTATTGCGTGGATTCTTTTTCTGTCTCTATTCACATTACTTTGATTTTAATCTGGCTTGTAGGCTTCTACCGTCCTTATTCATTTGGAAAGGGTTGTATGGCAGTTATTGCTGGTCACTGGAATGCAATAATCCGAAATGAGTCTCATACAATTCCTTTTCCGAAGTAACGGCCTTTCAATGTAAGTGTAACAAAGAGAAAATTAACAGCAGTTTAAAGAATATCCCTTAGAAGTGTGAGCAAAGTATCGATAAGTCTAATAGCAATGTCAGAGACAGGGTTCGAGCCTGGAAATGCAGAAAAAACTTTTTTTAATACGTGGTACAAAATTTCAAATGACAAACTTAGTAATAACATTTATTGCCTTAATATAAAAACTTTTCCCTTGCGAACCTGTGTTAAAATGGGACAGAATATTGTGACTATTCAAGTTCAGTAAATTGGACATGGATGTCATTTTCGGTAGGACATTTGCAACGAAACCCTGAAAATCTTCCACACGACCAAAAATTTAATATTAACCAATGCCTCGGTTTTAATCTTAAGGCCAACAAGTTACTTCGTTATTATTTCAAATGTAATTTGTTAGCGTGTAAATACATAAATACATTTCCAAATATCAGGTTGTTACATATGAAATGTCCGATTTTGTAAGGAATAAAAAAAAGTCTAAATTTAAAAAAATATAAATATTTATTCTGCAAAATAGTCTCCATTTATATCAATAGTTTGTTGCCAACGGCCTGGAAGATGAAAAATTCCCTTTGAAAAGAAATCTAGGTTTTTGACGGCTCACATACTGCTCAAGCACTGCTATTACAGACTCCCGGTCAGGGAAGTCCCTATTTTTTAAGTGATTGTCTAAACTTTGGAAAAAATGAAAATCAGTTGGTGAAAGGTTAGCTGAATAAGGTGGGTGAGGGAGAATTTCGTAACCAAATTCCGAAAGTTTTTGGATTGTCTGTTGTGAAACATGAGGTCTTGCATTATCATGAAGAAGTATGGGTCTATGTCTATTGACTAGTGAGGGCTGCAAGCGGCTCAATTTTCCATGCATAGTTTCCAGTTCGGCACAATAGGACACTGCCGTGATGGTTTCACCAGGTTGCAAAAATGAACAGTGAATAATACCCTTACTGGTCCACCATACAGTCACCATAATCTTTCGCGGGTGAAGTGATGCTCGTGCATGCTGTCTTGGTCCTTCACCTCGATCTAACCATTGTCCTGACCGTCACCGATTATCATAAAGTATCCACTTTTCGTCACACGTTACCACTCGATGAAGAAACGGTTCAACTTTCTGTCGATTAGCCAAAGAGGTAGCCACCTCTAATCGACGGAGCTTATTGGCTTCCGTTAATTGGTGCGGCACCCATCGATCGAGTTTCCTCACTTTGCCAATCGAAGAAAGGTGATGACTAATGGTGGCAATGGACTCTTGAAATGTTTCTGCAAGGCTACGCACTGTTGTCGACGGATTACTTTCAACTTCTACACGCAGCTCGTCGTCATTAACGGTGCTACGCGCATATCCGCGAGGCTCATTTTCCAAATCAAAATTTCCCTTGCTCAAGTTTTTAAACCATCGCCGTAATGTGCGTTCATTACACGTGGTTTCACCGAACGTCTGATTAATTTCTCGCGTTGTTGCAGCTGCATTTAATCCCTTTTTAAATTGAATGAGGTAAATTGCCCGAATATCTCTTGCCGACAGCATTTCCATAGGCGAGACAAGGACAGGTGTATTAATCTTTCCAAGAAATGGAACACACTTCAAAATAAATACCCTTTTCTACAAATACCATAATAATTTTCACCAAAAACATACACGTTTTCACACATGTGCGATTCAGTTCAGACTGAAGGAAAAAACAGACATTACATTTGTAACAACCTGATACAAAAGCTATGTTAAGAAATAAAAATATTTCCCTGCGATCGAATTATAAAAGTAGGAATACCTTAAATTCGAATATTCTACAATTTTAAGATAAAGTAACAAATTGATTAATGGTAAAAAGCTAGAGCAAAAACTTTATCGCTTCGGTTTGATTTCAATTTTTCCTCGGCATATATTTAAATCCCTACTTTACATTAGAGTACCCAGGTAATCGTTATTGAGTTCAGATGCATTAATTACTTTTCTGTCGTTTTATGTCTGTAGACATCTACCTTCGCTCTACTAATTTGCATTAAATTAATGACTGTAGGAGTGTACGCTGCTTGTAGTAAAGTTAAAAGAAACCATAACTTATCGGAAATCCACTAACTTGTATATTTTTGGAAGTAATAAATTATTTTTCTATGCTCTAATATCACAAGATTTTGAAATATTTGAACCAAACGCGAATGATTAAAGCTAAACTATGAGTATGTTACAAATACTCACTACAACTTGAATTCCCATCTAGTTTAGTACACAAAATTTCTTTCATGTCCATGTAAATATGAGTTTTCCAATTTTTTAGGTGTTTATTTATGTACGTTTGCTTGTATGGGATATTTTGCTTTCGCGCTCTGGTTGAATAATTTAACATTTTTTAGAAATATACTCCCTCAGTATTCAGTAGAATATATGAGACTTGTTAGTTTAACTTTATATGCGGTATTATCTGGTGTTCAAAGCGCGTATAACATTGTAAACGAATAAATAAAAACGAAAAAATTGAAACCATTGTTTCAATTTTCAATGGCAAGAATTCTGAGTGTATGTATACCAGGTGTACCGGAAAGTCATTACCGGTTTTCCTAACAGATGTCTATAGGCTTAATTATGCAATATTGTGATTTAACACATATGTCATTTTATTCTACTGACATCAAGCTTCAAACAAATCGTTATTTGTGAAAGTTTTACCATTCAAAGAATTCTGCAAACTTCGAAATAAATGGTAATCAGATGGTGCTAGATCAGGGCTGTATGGGGGATGTGGCATCACTTCCCAGCCAAGCTCCAATAGTTTCCCACGAGTTGCCAAAGATGTGTGAGGCCTTGCATTATCTTGGTGGAAAACTACACCTTTCCGATTTGACAATTCTGGATGTTTTTCTTTGATTGCTTCATCCGGTTTTATTAATTGTTGACAGTAAACATCAGAATTGATTGCTTAGTTCCTTGGAAGCAGCTCATACTGACAGCATGATCTTTTTGGATGCAATTCAGCTTTCGATGTGGTTTGAGCTGGTTTATCGTGTTTGCTCCATGATCATTTTCGAACTATGTTCCTGTACAGGACCCATTTTTCATCACCAGTGATGATTCTTTTTAAGAAAGGGTCGGTTTCATTTCGGTGCATATCGCAAAAGTTGATTCTTTGTGTTAAATGAATTTCTTTCAATTCCTGAGGTACCCAAATATCATTTTACATGTTTTTAATTGTTGTGTGCGATACGTGTAGCCTCTCCGCAACCTCTTGAACAGTTATATGATGATCCTCTTCAATTATGACTTTGATTTGGTCATCATGAACTTCAGTGGGCTCACCAGAAGGTTGCTCATCTTTGAAGGAAAAATCTCCAGAACGGAATTTTTTATACCAATTCTGACACGTGCGCTCTGTTAAGCAATTAACACCATAAAAATCACATATGTTTTTGTAAGCCGCAGCAGCTTTCTTTCCTTTACGGAAATAAAATAGTAAAATATGTTGAAAATGTTCGTTTCTGCACTCCATTTAAAATAAACCCACAACTAATAGCTTTAATAAAAATCACGCACTACTTGCTTCTGAAGTTACGTCAATGTGACTAGTATCACGCGACAAACGGTAAAGTACAGCACTAACGTACGTTATACAAAAAATGAAGCAACGCTCTCTATCAGTATAAACCGAAAGTACTTAGTTGCCAACTCAATATAATAAAATAATATAACTTATATATACGATACAAAAACAAAAGTCTGAGTATTTATTCAAACAATAGGATGGTAACTAATTAAAACTATATCCGAAACACATTACACATAAAACACACATATGCGTTAATGAAGCCTTGAAAAAAATATTAGTTCTTACCTGCACAGGACCTGAGTACGATCAAATCAATTTGAAACAGTAGCTCAATAGAATCAACTAAATTATGAATAAATTTCAAAAGGAAAATTAATTATAGCGTCACAATATATGAAAGAAAATTCATACAAAACTTACACTGTCGAAAGCTAAACACACACTGTAGATTCGTTTTCATGATGATTAATTTAATCAATCAATCGCCATTAAAACTTTCCAATAAACATAATATTTATAAAATATGTACGAGGGAGCGTTTTTATATTCGCGGAATGGGGGACAAGGGGTGCAAATAAAAAAACCAAATTATTTTTCTTTTTCAATATATTCACCTGCAAGACGGATACATTTTTCACATCTTTCAATTAATTTATTTATACCCTCATAAAAAAATGATTTCTCTTTATCTGCAAAATACACCGAAACTGCCTCCTTGATTTCATCATCGGCAGTAAATTTTTTACCCCGCAGCTCTTTTTTCATTTTCGGTAACAGGTAATAATCACTCGGGGCCAGGTCTGGGCTGTAGGGTGGGTGATTCACAATTTCGAAGCCCACCTTATGCAGGGCAGCTAAAGTAATGCGGCTCTTGTGGACGGGCGCGTTGTCGTGCAAAAGCAGAACACCTTTTGCCAATTTTCCCCGTCTTTTCTCTTTAATGGCTTCTTTTAGTCGCTCTAATATTGAAGCGTAATATTCTCCGGTTATAGAAACACCTTTATCTTTGTAATCAATCAACAATATTCCTTCCGAGTCCCAAAATACCGTTGCCATGAGTTTCCCAGCTGATTGTGACACTTTAAATTTCTTGGGAGGTGCTGTGCTCTTTTTATGCCATTGCATGGAGTCTTGTTTGGACTCAGGTTCATAATGATGAACCCAAGTTTCGTCTCCAGTAACAATTCCACTCAATACACCATCCTTGTCTTCATTACAGAGGTCCAAAATGCACGCGAACACTCTACGTGCTGTTGTTTTTGCGGCGGCGTGAGCATTCTCGGCACCCATCTTGCGCTGACCTTAGACATGCCGAGATGATCGTGTAGGATTTTAAAAATTGTTGTGTCGGATACTCCAACCATTTCTGCGAGTTGTTTCTTCTTTAGTCGAGCATCTTCGAGTACAATTTGTTCAACTTTTTGGATAAGTGCTGGCGTGGTCACCTCAATGCTCCTGCCCGGCCTCGGGTCGTCTTCAAGGGATTCCCTTCCTTGTTTAAATAAACTATGCCACTTGTACACCATGGTTTTTCCTGGACAAGAGTCGCCGTAAACCAATGACATCTCATTCATTATGGTCGCGACTGATTTTCCTTGCCTGGTAAGGAACTTTATAACGGCACGATATTCGATTTTTTCCATATTTCACTTTTCACTCCTGATTATGTTACTTGGTTGACGATAGCTCAAAGACTAACTGTCTAATAACAATGAAACTTCGTATTTATACTAATCATGAGTCGCTGCACAGGCCACGCCCCCAATGCGCCTACTCACCCCTCTACAACCCGCTCATTCCGCGAATATAAAAGCGCTCCCTCGTAAGTATAGAGAATAACCTGTTACTGTTGTACCATATGATACGCTATTAGCAAACGCTACCGCAACTATATTGGTAAACATGTGTATAAAATATTTTTCCTGTTATTTTAGTATTAACAATTTATTAAGAAAGAATTATATAAAGAAAGTGGGTATTTACTTTATCAACATGATCAAAGCACCTAACTGAATACAAGCAAACATCATTCAATAATATCAAGAAATAAATGTAACTGAAAAGTTTATTTAGATAGGAGTTGAATAAGCCGGATCACAGTAAAAATATATACCATAATGTTTTCAAAAAGCAAAATTTTGAAAAAAGAAGAAACGAAAAGGTGAATTAACAGGAAAAGTTTTCGCCGAAAGAAATATAGTACCTATGTTAACATCAGAAGATATACAATATGATTGGAGAGAAATACAAATTACCATTCCCATCCTTTAATGTACGAAAGATAAAGACAATATATATTTATACCTAAGCTTTTTTGTAAGTGTACCCAATTTCTAATTCATTTATTCATATATTCTCTTACGTAACAGAGTATCGATTGTGTATAAAAATTTCATTTCAATTGTTTTTTTTATTTGCTTTTCTGTTTATAATTTGGAAAATTCTCAATGGAATACTAGACTTGAATGCTATTAAATCTAATTGCTTGTAAATATTTTAAGAACAAAGAAATTCTGAACGCCTACGATGTTTCTCCCAATTCAAATATAACCTAGACAAAATTGTAGTTCATCGCTTAGATATATACCATATTTTGTTATGTGTATTTATAATTGTCGTAATTATTTAATTAATATTTTTTTAATAAATTTACAAATTCGAGTTATAAACAAGAACATACTCTTTATTGCCCGACAAATTTCACCAAATAACAGGACAATCTAAAAATAATAATTACAAAACGTATATGTGCATTCATATATCGTGTTACACCAAAATCTAAATATGGAACTTGAGAAGGAATACCGTTAAAATCATGAGTAACATAAAAGTAATGTGGAAAAGAAAATATTTAATTAAATTTAATTCTAAGTGCACAGTTTCCCAATTAGCTAAAGTTAGATTACAAGCTATTTAAATACCCTCTTTGATGATCCTCTATCGAGTTTCTCGAATATAAATATACATCAGGTGGTGTCGTCATTATACTTCGCTTAGCAAAGGTGGAATCCATCCAGCTTCCCTAGACGTAAATGGTTGTGTGATGTTTGATATCTACGTGAGTGGTCCCATAAGTACCCGCTTTGACCTAGAGATGGCGGTAGTCGTTTGAAAAATATAACTGTATTAGAAAGTACACAATCTATAAAGCATATGTTTCAAACTACACGCCACGTTGTTTAATATTTTAGTATTTGTTTGGCAGCCATCAATAGTGAACGACTTCAGAAATGATGAAGAAAATCCACAAAGCTATACCGGATTATCGTCGACTGAAAGTGCGCGAGCTAGCAGAAGTATAGTAGGCATTTAAAAAAGTGCGGTACATCGCATATTACCTAAAAATTTGGAGATGAGAAAGCTGTGTGCAAGATAGGTGCCGCGTTTACTCACACTCGAGCAAAAACAGTGTCGCGAAGATATTTCAATTGAGTGTTTAGCGAAGTTTCACAGCAACAAAGTAGAATTTTTGCGCCCATAACCATGTATGAAACATGAGTCCATCACTTCACATCCGAGACAAAAGAACAATCAAAACAATGGTCTCAAAAGGGAGAATCGGCTCCAAAAAGGGCGAAGACCGTTTCATTTGCAGGCAAGGTCATAGCATTGGTTTTTCGGGACGCGCGTGGAATAATTTTCATTGACTAACTTGAAAACGGAAAAGCTATCAACGGCGGGTATTATGCGAACTTATTGCAACGTTTGAGCAAAGAAATCTAGTGTCGTTCCATCAAGATAATGCACCAGTTCACAAATCCGTTACTGCAATGACCAAAATTAATGAATTCAAGTTCATTTACCTCATGCACTCTACTCGCCAGATTTAGCCCCCTCGGGTTATTTTCTGTTCCCAAACTTGAAAAACTGGCTCAGTGGTCAAAGACTTTCCAAGGATGAAGGAAATGATGTCGGCAGTTAATGGCTATTTTGAGGAGCAAAACAGTTCTTATTATAAAAAGCGTATCGAACTTATTGAACATCGCTGGGAAAAGTGTATAGAGCTGAAAGAAGATTATGTTGAAAAATAAATATATTTCTTTTCAAAATTTTTTTGTTTCCTTTATTGGATCGGGTACTTCTGGGACCACCCTCGTAATGCAGATTATTTAATGCCCAATTATTCTCGAATCTCTCTCTAGGTGCTTCCCATAATTAGCTTTTCTGTACTGTTATAGTTTTAATGCAAATAACCTCTTTTGCACAAACAGCTACTGAAGGTTTCGGTTTCTCTTCCTAATGCACATCTTCCACGTGTAAATTCAAGAAATTAATAACTTAACTAGTTGAAGAAGGATTATCCTCACTAAAAGCTGTCACTAAATTTTGTTGAACTGAATCCTGTTGAAAATCGTCGAAAGCATTCATGGGAATTTCCACCCTGCTTAGTGAAAGACATATGGCTTTTAACAATAAGATATTGTTTATTTTTATTCAAGCAAAATTTCTATTGATAATCGTCAATGGAATAAGCTGTCAACCAGCAAAAACATTTGGTTTATGTCTAGATCTATGGCATACTATTAAAAATTTTCAAATCATCCGTCTCATTAAATCTTTTTTTTTAAATTCCTACGACATAATGCGAACATTTTCCAAATAGTAGATACATAGATGACAATCGATCATGGAGCGGATAGCAGCTTATCGATTAAATCTATTTCCCGAAGCGTCGATCTATCCTTGACATTAAACAATTAACATCTTTTGCCCTAAGTCTCCAATCACATGTTAGTAATTGTCATATGTGATTTTTCTATTTAGTCTTCATCGAATAGCTTATGTGGTTTAACAGGAAACTTTTTTGAAGTAACTACTTTAAAATTTATTTATTTATTTATTTCCAAAAAAATATTATTCTTGTTGTTTGCTGATAAGCATAGTGGAATTTGATGGACAAGGTGTAAGATAATGTAATAAAATTTTGTCATAGAGTATTTTTGTAATGCGACTTTCATAAAATTAATATTATTTTCATATATATATTTTTAATTAATAGGTTATGACAACGTTCCATACATTTTCTTATTTTTCGTATTTAAAGTACACTGTACGAGGATAGTTTGACAAGTAATGAGAATGACATATAGGTAGCGCTCTAATTGGTAAAACAAATGCACTGTAATTTAGGATGCCTATATATGTTTACATTTCGATATTTAGATAAATCGGTTGATTAGTTTACTTTTGACAGCTGATTGAAAAAGAAGCAACACGTCGTTTTGTTAAAATGGAAAAAGCAGAGTATCGTGCGGTGATTAAATACTTCGTTACTTAAGGGTATGAAAGCTAGCGAAATAAAAGATGAGTTACGGGAAACATTAGGTGAATCTGTTCCATCATCCGTCAAAATAAGTAGATGGGTAAATGAATTTAAAAGTGGTAGAACAAGCTGTGTTGATGAAGCGCGCTCTGGAGCACCCAAAATCGTGACTTTTAAGGAAATAATTATAAAAATCCATAATATTATTACGCAACATCGGCGACTCAATGTGAGAGAGATAGTAGACATGGTAAACATTTCAACAGAACGCGTACACCACATTTTAACGAAAGAACTGGGCCTTTACAAGCTTTCGGCAAGATGGGTGCCGCGATTGCTTACGACTGATCAAAAGTTCACTCGTTTGCGCATTTCCAATGAGTGTTTGGACCTTTATAAGCGGAATCCGGTTGACTTTTGTAGGCGATTTGTTACTTACGATGAAACTTGGATACACTACAGTACACCCGAAACTAAACAACAGTCGAAACAATGGTTAGAACGTAGTTCTGCACATCCAAACAAAGCGAAAACCACTTCGTCGGCAAACAAGGTGATGGCATCAATTTTTTGGGATTCAAAGGACATTTTGCTCATTGATTACCTTCAGAAAGGTGCCACAATAAACGGATAATAATATGCACAATTTCTACAAAAATTAAAGGTTGAGATTCGTGCTAAACGGCCAGGAATGGCAAAGAAAAAAATTCTGTTTCACCAAGACAACGCTCCCTCGCAAACCAGCACAGTTGCGATGTCCAAAATCCACGAGTTGCATTTCCAATTAGTACCGCATGCGCCTTATTCGCCGAATCTAGCCCCTTCCGGCTTTCACCTTTTTTCCAAAATTAAAAACGACACTAGCTGGAAAGAAATTTTCGTCTAACGACAAGCTTATCATCTTCGCAAATGAGTATTTTGCAAGCCTTCCGGAATCACATTTTAGAGATGGCATAAGGGTTTTGGAGAATATATATATATATATATATATATATATATATATATATATATATATATAGGAGAATATATTGAAAAATAAAAATTATTTTGTATTTAAAAAATTCGTTTTTCTTTTCCATTCTCACTACTTGTCAAACTACCCTCGTATAAGGAGTTACTGTTAACGAGGACAAAATATATTTAAGTAAAGGTCCAAGTGCAACTTCCCGTCAAATTGGTATTTGCGAATTCTCGAAACAGGTGACATTGAAGGAGGTTTACTTGCTAACGAAAACGGGATCCTTCATTGTAATCCTGTTACAGCAAACAATCATTAGAATAATTGTTAAATTAAATTATTCGGAGTGGAACTTTGTTGAGGTGAAAGCCAATAACTATTTATGAGGAATGTCAACAAGTATCAACAAAGGCAAATTAATTGGGTATGTCATAATACAAACAATACAAATGTGAAATGTAGACGGCAATATTTTTATTTATAAATACATACTTATGTAAGTTTGTGAACGGAATAATAATAAGCAAATATGTAATTAACGATATTTATATTTATTGCGAACACAAATTTGTGATTATAGTTTGATTTCAAGCGTTTATTACTGAAAGCAATAACGATCGATAGTTATAAACTGTGTATTAGAGATATTCCATTACAAAAGCACGCTTTCCAATATAAGCGGATTCGTAAACAGATAAATATCGATGATCAATTTAAGCAAATATTTATGCGAAAATATCAAAGGAGTTGTTGAATAAATAAACATTGCAGTGACGATTTTTAAAATATTTTTATTGCTGCGAATTTGTTCTTTTATACACTCAAATCCGTCCTCTTTTCCCATTACACTGCGCAGTGGATTTTCTAATCGCTTTGATTTAGTGAATATTCTTCTTAATCAGTTAAGGTTCATATATAACCCCTTTCCACATTAATTTTTGTGTTCCATGTACGTATTTCGACAACTAAGTTGTCATCATCAGCAGATAATTAAATAGTGTGCATTTTTGCTTTCGACGCTACAGCTCGTGTACGGAATTTGTTTCGTGCGGGTCTTTTCTGTAGTTTTCCAGGTGCGACATTGTTTAATTGTCCGCTGATGATGACAACTTAGTTGTCGAAATATATATACAGAATACGAAAATTAATGTGGAAAGGGGTTACATATCAACCTTAAGTGAATAAGTTAATCAACCGCAGGCTCCATCAAAATACGTTGCATATCCTTCTGTTTTCTTTCATTTTAAGTTTTGTTTTATAAAGATTTGGTTTTATTCTTGTTTCACACTCTTGTAGGTTATTTCTGTCTCTTTCGTTTTTCAAATTGGATTATCCAATATATACAAACCATAGAAGTTACTTTTATTCGAATTTGTTTTGCACCGGTACAACACTAAAGCACTCCTGAATACCATTATTCCTTATATGTACTAGCTTGTCCAGTACATCTGTTTCTACTTTAAGTTCGACATTATCTTTGGCGGAATTTTACTTCCGTTCTTTCAAAGTCCAAGCCTGGCAATCGTTAATTAACACAAGTGTCAGAAACTTTTGCTTTAGTTTCTGTTGATATTTTCTTTTTTCTTAACTGAGTAGCAAAATTTGTGAGTACTTGAGATTTTGTTATTAATTTCAATTTCTGAATCACCTTGTCTATCGAATACTGACCCCTCAAATTTAAAATTGTATGGGACATCTTCATGGCTAAACAATCGCACTGAAACTGGTGTAAGTCTGTGGTGGGGGAATTTATATATTTATATAAACTCCACCTCACTTTTTTGACGTGCAGAATGCTCTTATTTTTTTATAGTTTATTTGAAATATATATTTGAAACCTGCTCATTCTTTTTAAGTAGTTCTTGTTCATTATTCTTTTGAATAACTTTCCTCTGTCACATTAATTAAGATACTTAAATTAGATTTTTCGGATACAAAATACAAATTTGAAAAGTTCTCTCTACATATAAGAGTCCAGTGTTTTGAATGGGCGCCTGTTTTAGTGACGATATCATTAATTTACATTACAATATCTATAGATTATTGTTGCCTCTCTTTTGGTATACATTTATTTTAGTGTAATAATGATGTCTATGGATTATTGTTGCTTATATACTTCTTTGAAATAATACTAATGAAATTGATGTGACAAATCGTTTTACTACTCTAAGACGACAAGCGCAGACATATGTATAAATGTGGGACATAAATTTCTTGCATTCCTTCGTAATTCAAATTACGACATAAGATAAAACATAATATGTAATAAATATAAATTAGGTTCCTGAAGTCAGCATTTACATTAATCATTTGGAGTGTAATAATAATACAATATGAGTTTAATATAATTTAGGTACGAAGAATTCGTAACAATGAAATCCATTTATTTTGTTTTCCATTGGCTTCGACTAAGGCATCGATTACACTTCCTTAACTTCACGTTTCTGTAATAAAAGTTTTATTTAAAACTGAAATATTATTCTTGCAGCGTTATTACTTGCTTAGAGTTTCGTTATTGTGGCTCCGAAGATTTGATTGTTTTCTTTCTGAAGCGGCAAAGAACTGTTTGGGTTTGTTTTGTTACGATGCTCGAAAATTGACATAATTTTTACATGAAAGTTATACCGAAAATACAAACAATGTATTGTTTCTTATTTATAATTATGTTCGCACAGTATTTGGAATTATTCTAAAAGTTTCTGCTAACTCCAAGATTCTCTTGTTATGAATAAAAGTGTTCTTGATGGTGTATCTAAAGTTCGTTCGTTAAGAAATAATATTGAGTTCATTTTTTAAATTTTCTTAAAAACGGGGTACAGTATTTTGATTATAACACATAAGACACGTCATAAATATATGTAGTAATCACGTCACACACCATTCATGAGCTTGTTTCATAGCTTTTCAAGAAATGCTCGCTACATCATGTTTGATGAATTAAAATTTTGGAAACGTTGTAAAGTAGGTGCAGCGTATATATTCTAAATTTGAAAATAACGTGTCCAGTATATTAACAACTTTTGTCATTTAGATAATAATGCCATATATCACTGATTATGACGTATATCGAATGCTGTGGTTAATGCAATACACTAGGGCGAAAGACAGGTAACAAACTAAAAAAAAGAAATTTATCGTTAGTCTTGTACATACAGGAAGTTTGCATATATTTCTAATATTTGTCTGAACTCTTCCGACACATTATTGCATTCTTCTATAATAGCCGCCATAAGTTCATTTTCGTCACTAGGATTTCACGATCTTTTGGTCATCTTTTATCGGTTTTTAAGTTACATATCTCAATAGGATATAAGTATACCAGGTGACTGCCTTGACCATGGCAAAATTCTTATCCTCTTTTTCTTTTTCCGTGCAGTTGTTGTCAATTCTTTATGACAGGGTGAACCATTTTCCATGAAAATAATGTTTTCTTTTTCGTGTTGTCCTTGAAAAAGGGCAAGATTTCCTCTGTCAAAATTTGTATGTCTTTAATTGAATTAATATTTCCTTTGCAGATCACTAACTGTGATCTTCCGCCATACCATACTGCACCCCATGGCATAATACTAATGCTGCAATATTTCACATTTTGGTGAAAAAATTTGCGGTCCAATTATTAAATGTATCACCACCTAGGTGCAATTAACATCACTGAACTGTAAATATCGACTCTTGAAAAAGTAACAGATCACCAAAAATTTTCCAGTTCGTATCTCTGTTATCCATCGCTACATTTTTGAATTTTTCAACACTTCTTTATACACTCCTATACTGTGCAAGCCTCGCTATATGACGCATTTATTTCTTTGCAAAATTTCTACTAAGTCACTTACAGTTTTTCGTAGATCTTTATTCACTTCACGCACAAGAACCCGTTTGGATCTACCAGACGAACTTGGAAGACTAAGCCTGAGTTGCTTTTAAATTGTGTTATAAAACAACTAACAATTGACAGTTGAATTTTTAAAACTTCCACTAATTTGGCGTTGAGATGCATCGTGTTCACTCTGGCAACAATTTCTGCTGTGGTAGGGAACATAAATCTTCGAAATTAAATATCGTCATAGACGGTAAATTAAAAGTTATATTCGTTGGTAGATTTGAAGTTCCAATTATTCATATCTTTGACTTCATTAAAAGCTATCTATCATTCCAATTAGGAATTAGTTACCCACCGAGTATGAATCAGTAATTTCATATATTAAAAATTTGTATCGGATTAATTGTAAGCTTAGTTTGATTCTACTGACAATTTCAAATAAAAGTACAGGCTTGAAACAAAACTCTGGGAATTATGATACTCTCTATTGTTTTATGTATAACCTTGTATATGATAAATTAAAAATTTAATTTAATACTTAAAATAATGGAAAAAAAATTAAAAAATCTCCGAATTACATAAAAACTTATTCTAATAATTTTTATGGCTTTAAATATTTCGAATGCATGAATTATAAATGTATTTCATTCTCACAGACTATAATAAATTCAGTATTGGAAAGAGAACAGTCAGACATTTTGTTAGTGTTAAAGAGACTTTATATTGAGAGAACCCGTCTAGTTGTCTTTTAGAGTAAGGCCAAAGTTATTCGAAACTTTGAACTTAACTTCTCTTCCTTCGGCGGCGTCCCTCCTTCTCTGTTTTTCTTTTGTGTTCCATCCGCCTGGGAGTCGAATCCCATCCATGGCCATAAACCTTAAATTAATTTTCAAAATAGGAAAATTTTATTTGTTAATTCTTTTAATAATACTAGCTTTGTTATACATAGAATTTTTAATTAACCGTCAATGTTCTTATAGGTTTTCGTAAAATTTTGTTTCCATCTTTACATTGTCACCATTATTATTACTACTACATGATAAGGAAAGGTTTTCAAAATCTCGAGCGATGTAACAACTTAGAAAATCTACTTGCATATTTCAATTACATTGCCTCTGAAATGAAGACAATATCGTTCTGTCTCTTTATTTATATTTTGTGAGTCATTAAGTTCTTGAAATAACATTTATGGAAATTCTATTTAAGTACATATACATAATTATGTTCACTGGTTGGCAATAGTTATCTTTAATATATTATTCGCACACAGTGGAACTTAACGAGAAAATAGTTATTCCTTAAAATGAAAAACTTACGAGGATAGTTTGACAAGTAGTGAGAATGACACATAGGTGGGGCTCTAATTTTTAAAACAAATGCACTGTAATTTAGCTTGCTTATTTATATGTTTACATTCCGATATTTAGATAAATCGGATGATTAGTTTATTTTTTACAGTTGATTGAAACAGAAGCAACAAGTCGTTTTGTTAAAATGGAAAAAGCAGAGTATCGTGCAGTGATCAAATACTTAGTAATTAAGGGTATGAAAGCTACCGAAATAAAAGATGAGTTCCGGGAAACATTAGATGAATCTGCTCCATCATCCGCCACAATAAGTAGATGGGTAAATGAATTTAAACGTGGTAGAACAAGCTGTGTTGATGAAGCGCGCTCTGGAGCACCCAAAATCTTGACTTCTAAGGAAACGATTATAAAAATCCATAATATTATTACGCAAGATCGACGACTCAAAGTGAGAGAGATAGCAGACATGGTAAACATTTCAACAGAACGCGTACACCACATTTTAACGAAAGAATTGTGCCTTTCCAAGCCTTCGGTAAGATGGGTGCCGCGATTGCTTACGACTGATCAAAAGTTCGCTCGTTTGCGCATTTCCAATGAGTGTTTGGACCTTCATAAGCGGAATCCGGTTGATTTTTGTAGGCGATTTGTTACTTACGATGAAACTTGGATACACTACAGTACACCCGAAACTAAACAACAGTTTAAACGATGGTTAGAGCGTGGTTCTACACCTCCAAAGAAAGCGAAAACCACTTTATCGGCAAACGAAGTGATGGCATCAATTTTTTGGGATTCAAAGGGCATTTTGCTCATTGATTACCTTCAGAAAGGTGCCACAATAAACGGACAGAACATCTACAAAAAGTAAATGTTGAGATTCGTGCTAAACGGCCAGGAATGGCAAAGAAAAAGATTCTGTTTCACCAAAACAACGCTCCCTCGCATACTAGCACAGTTGTGATGTCCAAAATCCACGAGTTGCATTTCAAATTAGTACCGCATGCACCTTATTCGCCGGATCTAGCCCCTTCCAACTTCCACCTTTTTCCAAAAATGAAAACGACACTAGATGGAAAGAAATTTTTGTCTAACGACGAGCTTATCATCTTCGTAAATGAGTATTTTGCAAGCCTTCCGGAATCGCATTTTAGAGATGGAATAAGGGCATTGGAGAACCGTTGCAATAAATGCATTGCTATTTTAGGAGAATATATTGAAAAATAAATATTATTTTGTACTTAAAAAATTCGTTTTTCTTTTCCATTCTCACTACTTGTCAAACTACCCTCGTATGGCATAACTACTATATTGTTACTCACTCACGTTTGTGTAATGTTAATGGCGTTTGCTTTTTGGTTGAAAGGTTGCTACGGCCCAGTAATACAATATAAGTATATGTATTGTATGGACATAACTGTATTTTATGTTGCTTTAATATTACGAATTTATATTTCGGACTATTTACTACAGAAATACACCCCTGAAGGGACAGGGCATTTATTGGTAATGAAACCCGTTTAGAATTATTAGTTCGTATTTAAATAAATGATTATGGCCACAGTATATGTAGAAATAATCTAGATTATTTCTAGATAGCATATGTAATAAACTAGGTAAATATTTCTGTCTAACTATTATACATTATATCATTCGCAGATGTAATCTTGCAAAGTACATACATATTTCAGAAGTGAATAAATTACGGTTGAATTCTCTGAGCTCCCGGAAGACTTTGCTTTTCATAGACGGTATTCAGAATTCAATTTTATGAATTGTAACTTACAGTATTTGAAGCAGCTATAAAACATTAAATCAGGAATATTTTCTGTACCATCAATTTAAACTAGTTTACATATTTCAGTACTTGGACTAATTTGGATTCGCTTAACTTTTTATAAACCATAATTATTTGCTGTTCATTTAATTTATATATATTTGTAATATGCTGTATAATTGAAGGGAACATTTTAAATATTTTTTCAATTATTTATGTATTTACTTCGAAAGGAATATACAGAAATAAATACTGTTAATAATTTTTCCAAAATCACGTATTGATATCAAAAAGTTCATGTAAATATGGAGTTGTCTAAAAGCATACTATATGTACGAGGTGTCTTGTGGGAAAAGAACGTTTTTCAAGTAAACAGTACAAGGAATTGAAAGACCAACATCTACCATTTGTATTCACTTATAAAAAGTTCTTAAGTTGTGGTTATCATGACTAATGCAGTTTTCAATTCGAAGACAGAAATTAACTATAACTTGGCTTAACATTTCTAGGTTAATCAAAAGCATCCTTTCTATAATGGAAGTCTTCAACTGTACAGAGTTTTTATACGTAAACATGTTTTCGTACCTTTAAAGGAAAATGTTACAAGCGAGCAAGGCTGGCCCTCTTGGTGGCCATGCCACCTTAACGAAGCGCGAAATAAAGCATTTAGGGAACATGTTTCTTAAAATATTTATGAATACGTTAGCAGTGTGCGTTTTGATACTATTGAAAACAAACATTTCTAATGTTTACTTATATTTATCCACACATTAACAAAACATTTTGACTTCACTGTCACCGTTATGTCATTCTTCTGAATATTAATTCAATTACACTAAAAGTGATAATCGTATTTCAAACTATCACACGCTTACATTGCCCATTCAACTGAAAATGAGCTTCAGCACTGATTGTTACTACTGTTCAAATGACTCTTCTTCTTTTCGTTGTGTATAGTTCCTTTCATTTAGCTGCTGAATCAGATGTATTTTGTAGGAATGGAATTTTAAGTTAAAAGTTTTTCCCACGAATTTACGACTTATTTGTAACTCGTTGCGTGCATGTTGATGTGCGGATCAATTTGCGACCTAGTCGTTTTTAGTGGCCCTGTCGATTTCTTCTTCATAGTATTTCCTGTAACTCTCAAAGCTGTCAACTATCTAAGAATCGTATTGCGACTAGTAACTATGTCATTACATCCAATAAAATGACGACGAAAATTCCGCCGTGTAGTGGTGATAGATCGTAAGTATTGTATGTAAACATGCGCTGCCTTACTGTCCACTGCTCCATTGCAACTGGAACGCACTGGAACTGGAACTTGTGTACTTGATCCAGACCAATGGAGCAATTTTCCTAGATATACTAACATCTGTATCCAATTTATTAAGAGATTTTCACACGAGGCATCTTTCTACATGACCTGGTATCGATTTGTTAACTGGAAGACGTTTGCTCACTCAATATTCATTTTTCGTAGCAATCTATCGTTGGTTATTTATGAATGGTGGCGTTCCTAGAAAGCCTAGTTTGAAGCTTGTTTTCCTTTTTTGTATCACAGTGATTCTATGCAATTACAATTTTCACCACAACCTGAATAACACCTAGGCACCTGATAATTGCCAATTGATTTTCTTCTGTTGCTTTTCAATAGGAATCAACGTTTTTGCGTAATTTTTTAGCGCTAATTTGCGATATACTGTATATATATAATAATAATATTAATCCATACCTTTACATCCTCTAACATCTTAACGAAATTACAGGGGGCGTTAGTAGACAATTTTTTAATTTGTTTATATATTTATAGTTCCGTGTATTCCTATTTTTTTATTTAAATATTTTGATTTGCTTTGTGCAGGTTTTTATTACCATTCAGCATTTCTATAAAGTACTCTTTTTTTATTTGTTTGTGCTATTCTTAGTTAGTGTTTTTTGTTTCCAATAACTTGATTTTGTTTCTCATTTTTCCAGCGATTTCAAAGTTCTCTATCAAAGTTTCGCACTTCTTTGTGGAATGGCGATATGGAAACGTTTTCGACGTGGAACGATTTATGGTATCATATAGATTAGGCAAATTTTATAAAATATTGCTCCGTTTTATATATAATTATATAAATACATTTATTTTTTCTAGCGAAAGCTTTACTAGTCCATCAGTGAATTTATTACTTCACTGGACCTACTTTCATTTCCTGACACGAATACCGAAATGTTTTCATTTGTCCGCGTTCGTGACTAGGAATGCTTTCTAGGTAAAGTCCTAAGATAAATTATCTTATCGCAGCTACAGTCAGTGCCACAAGAATCTCAGAAATACAGAGAAAACAACTGCTACGAAGTAATTATTTATATTATCAATTAAAATATACAAGATACTAATACGCTGTACTTTAGTAGGGTGTTCAATCTCCATTATTGCTAACTATAACATTGAAGGTTGATATACAATATAACCCATTTCCAAATTAATTTTCGTGTTCTATATACGTATTTCGACAGCCAAGTTGTCATCATCAGCAGATAATTAAACAGTGTCGCACCTGGAAAGCTACGACAAAATACCGATACGAAAATAAATTCCGCGCACGATCTTTACCGTTTAAAGCCAAAACGCACATTGTGAAAGCATCTAGAATTGGCACCGAGATAATATAGTGAATATATCAATTGAACGCGTACGTCCTATTTTGCATGCAAAAGTGAGCGTCAAGCTGACGAGTGTGCGTTTTGGCTTTCAATGGTGCAGATCATGTGCGGAATTTGTTTTCGTACCGGTATTTTGCCGTAGTTTTCCAGGTGTAAAACTGTTTAATTATCTGCTGATAATGACAACTTGGTTGTCGAAATACATATACGGAATACGAAAATTAATGAGGAAAGGGGTTATATATCAACCTTCAATGATTGGAGCATATTATCCATTAATTTCTGACATGGTATGCACAGGTAGATCGTCATATCTTCCTAATCTCTCTACATATGCATTTCAATGTAACTCAATTGTAACTAACTAATACGTGCATGTCATCATCTTTCCAGAACACACAACGCTGACTCCGATGTTTTGGCTTATGTCCTTCTTGCTGCATCCATAATGACTTGTTACTTCCAAATATTTGTTCCGCAGACGCAGAAGACACTTTATATAAATTTGAGGCGATCTATTCGAATTCAAATTTGTGGTAAACAGCTACAATTTGCCAAAACCATATGCGCTGATTCCTTCTCAAATATTCACTTTAACTGGATATTTAGCTACACTCTGAATCACATTTTCACCTCGTTCATGCTTTACGTGTGTGCACAAATCCATAAAAAGATGCCTCGCCTGGAAATATTACATTAACCCATTCGCGCCCCAAGTTTTCGCACACCAAGGTTAAAAGTTTGTTAACTTGCTGTTTCTCGTAACCGATGATGAATAGTAATAATACTGACTTTTATATTACGTCTCCTTAATACTTCCTGTGATTGTTTTAATGTTAACGTCGGCTTTTTAAACATATTAATTATCACATTATCTTGTTTCCGATGAATCGTCAACGTTGGTATTTGTTCTATATCTTATTAACCATTTTTTTACAATTCCAACATAACGATGTAAATATATTGTCACCGATTTATACAACATTTTAAGACCTGAGTGACTACGCAGAAATATCGCTTGCAATCTTTTAATATAATTTGCACTCATTGTCAGGATGTTGTCACTACGAACTTATACACAAAGCTATGTTCAAAGTATTATAGTGTTGTAAAGCAAATATAAGAGATTAAAAAGTCTGCCTGCTTTTCTTACGAAAGGGCAGGTATATTCAACTGGTGAGAGTTACGTTCTTTTGTTAAGCACTATACTAGTTTTTCTTGCTTTCATATTTCAACAATTATTAAAGTATGAATTCGTAAAAATAATAAGTTTATATGAATTATCTTCGTTGATAATGTAGAAATAAATATCATTAGAAATTGAATAATTTATAGACGATCGCCAGTTCTGTAATTCCTCTTATTGTCCAAGCTTTTAATTTTCGATTTTCGTATTAAAATAATAGTACATAAGACGTCATATTAAATAGAATAAATAAAAAATAGAATAAAAATACTGTTTAAATTGTTATTTTAATTTAACGTTTGAGAGAACTAGAATATTCTGATGAAACACGTATTAGTTTGTTACCAAATTCAGAATTTGGCATATATATATTATAGAGAGAAAGTTCTGTAAAATTCAAATCCATTAGGATTTAATTTTTAGCAAGGTTTCATTAATAACTGTCAATTATGTAATGGCAAAACGGGAATAATGGAAAAGTTTCCACAATAAAATTATCTTCACATAATTGTAACTAAACGAAGAGTTAATTTACAAGTCATGTTTTCATTTTCGAACATAATATCTAATGAATGCTTCGTGATAGGCAAGTCGGCTATCTATATAATGGATTAATTAAGTTTTTGTTTGCTAAATTCATGCTTTCTGTACAAGTTTAAAGTATTTTCTCGGCTCCTACCTATTCGCGGAAGTAAGACTTTGCATTGTTATTTAGCTACTAAGAAAAACGGTATTTTTAGTATATTAAATGGTTTAAAAGAATTTAAAAGTTTATCATTACAATACGGTACAAGGCTAACATGGACGCAAGAATATTTTACTATAAATGAAATGAAAAAACTAGTATTTTCAAAGAGATACGCTGAAAAAACTCTTTTTTCAAAAAGATATTCTGTCAGTTTAAAGTTTTATCCTCCAATCCGATATTTATTATTTCGTATTTTATTTAAATATAAATAAAATACGAAAAAAGAGTTTTTTCAGCGTATCTCTTTGAAAATACTCGTTTTTTCATTCCATCAGAAAAATAACATTATCGAATTGTTCCAAACACGCTTTAGTTTTAGTGATTACTTCCTCATTCGACTCAGATTTCTTACCACCGAGGCAAGTTTTCAGTTTCATTTTGGGAGAAGTAAAAAAATCTGAAAGAGCAAAATCCGATAAACGAGTTAGATGAAGAAGTAGTTCGAAATGTGGTTTACGAATTTTTACTTTTGCCACAGTCGTAGCATGAACACCTGCAGCAAAACTCTTGCTTCTTGTTTCTATTTTACAAGGGAGCGTTTTTATATTCGCGGAATGACCGGGTTGTAGAGGGGTGAGTAGGCGCATTGGGGGCGTCGCCTGTGCAGCGACTCATGATTAGTATAAATACGAAGTTTCATTGTTATTAGACAGTTAGTCTTTGAGCTATCGTCAACCAAGTAACATAATCAGGAGTGAAAAGTGAAATATGGAAAAAATCGAATATCGTGCCGTTATAAAGTTCCTTACCAGGCAAGGAAAATCAGTCGCGACCATAATGAATGAGATGTCATTGGTTTACGGCGACTCTTGTCCAGGAAAAACCATGGTGTACAAGTGGCATAGTTTATTTAAACAAGGAAGGGAATCCCTTGAAGACGACCCGAGGCCAGGCAGGAGCATTGGGGTCACCTCACCGCCAGCATTTATTCAAAAAGTTGAACAAATTGTACTCGAAGATGCTCGACTAAAGAAGAAACAACTCGCAGAAATGGTTGGAGTATCCGATACAACAATTTTTAAAATCCTATACGATCATCTCGGCATGTCTAAGGTCAGCGCAAGATGGGTGCCGAGAATGCTCACTCCGCCGCAAAAACAACAGCGCGTAGTGTTCGCGTGCATTTTTGGACCTCTGTAATGAAGACAAGGATGGTGTATTGAGTGGAACTGTTACTGGAGACGAAACTTGGGTTCATCATTATGAACCTGAGTCCAAACAAGACTCCATGCAGTGGCATAAAAAGGGCACAGCATCTCCCAAGAAATTTAAAGTGTCACAATCAGCTGGGAAACTCATGGCAACGGTATTTTGGGACTCGGAAGGAATATTGTTGATTGATTATAAAGATAAAGGTGTTTCTATAACCGGAGAATATTACGCGTCAATATTAGAGCGACTAAAAGAAGCCATTAAAGAGAAAAGACGGGGAAAATTGACAAAAGGTGTTCTGCTTTTGCACGACAACGCGCCCGTCCACAAGAGCCGCGTTGCGTTAGCTGCCCTGCATAAGGTGGGCTTCGAAATTGTGAATCACCCACCCTACAGCCCAGACCTGGCCCCGAGTGATTATTACCTGTTTCCGAAAATGAAAAAAGAGCTGCGGGGTAAAAAATTTACTGCCGATGATGAAGTCGAGGAGGCAGTTTCGGCGTATTTTGCAGATAAAGAGAAATCATTTTTTTATGAGGGTATAAATAAATTAATTGAAGGATGTGAAAAATGTATCCGTCTTGGAGGTGAATATATTGAAAAAGAAAAATAATTTGGTTTTTTTATTTCCACCCCTTGTCCCCCATTCCGCGAATATAAAAACGCTCCCTCGTAAGTGGGAGCCATTGCTTTGAATTAAAAAGGATGCATAGTATTCGTCTGGTATAGCTTTATATTTCTGAACATAATAGATAAGACAGATCTTACTGCAGTCCTAAAAGGCAATACCCATAGCCTGTGGAGTATATAGTTTTTGCCTTTTTCAAAGCACTTGTGCCAGCTTCGGTTGATTCATTTGATTCTTGATAATGGTATATCCAGGTTTCATGAATCGTTGTTATTTGGTGCAAAAGTCTTTCGTATTAAGTTTTAACTTCGCTAAATAAAAGTCTGAAATGCATTCTCGTTCGCACTTCCTGCCCACGCGGAACCCATCGCACATAATTCTTTCATACCTAATTAATTATGCAAAATTAAAGCCACTGATTCATATGAAATGTATAGAGTCTATGTTACTTCACGTAATTTTATTCGACGCTTATCTAACACGTACATTTAATAATAATTTCTGAAGTACAAAATGTTTTTCATCAAAAATTCTAATGTGGCCACGAGATTGTTGTCTGTAAACAGCATCCAGCTCAGTTTTAATTTCATCGTAGGGTTTTGTTGTTTAAAAATAAGCTATGGTTCAAAACAAACTAAAAGAAGTTCACTTTCTATTCAAATAATAAGCGTCCTTATAATTGAAATAAAAGCAAATTTGGCAGTTACCTTTTTAGGAATGCCAAGTAGAAAAGCAAACTTAGATTTCCAACTTGGCGCTGCTTTCTTTTGTTAGGCTTACTAGTTACTGATCCGCCCTCGTATCATTTTAAAATAACGTGGGTCTGGAGCCAAAGAACGTTCCGACTGTCTTTTTCTATTTCATAATGAAATATTTCCTTGTCGGCACGGTTATGTTTAAGAAAGTGATAATACGCCTTCGATGGCTTTTTTATGACCTTTCGAAACGTTATTTGTGATATGTAAGTTTTTGTATTATCTCAGAATTCGTCTCAATCAGGGATCTGAACGCTAGATTCAGTTATACTTTCAGAGAAGTTGAGGAGTGAGGTTAGGGTTCGATTTAAAACGAAATAAGAATTTGTAGACACTTTCAGACCAAAATGTCCAAATTATAAATAGGACAAGAACAATTTTTATAGTATTCCTGACAAAAAAATCATCCTGATTTACTCGAAAACTCAGTAGAAGGAATCCAGTGACGTCTGCAAGTTGTAATAGCAGCTAAGAAATTTAGCGAAATATGGAGTGGTCAAAAAAAGTTGAGTTTTCATCACAAACCGATAATCTTATAGACAAAATACAAGGTAGTTGGAAAGTTTCGCAACACAGCTTTGTTTATTTAATTTTTTCAAAGTAATTTCCCCTATAATCAATACACCTCTCCATCCTCCGAAACCAATCTTTAAACCAGTTCTGCCAAGTTTCACTAGGAAGTAAAACACACTCGCTATCCCAAGCCCGCAGAAAGTCCTCATCACTGGAAAACCGCCTGCCTTTTAGCTTCATTTTCACATGCGGGAACAGTGAAAAGTCGCAGGGAGCAAGATCTGGAGTGTAGGGAGGATGCTTAAAAAGTTTCAGGTAGTCAAATATTCGGTGCAGGCTTTGGCGCGGTGAGCTGGAACATTATCGTGATGGAGGAACCAGGTGTCCATTATTGACTTTTGCCGCAGGTTCTTCATAGATCCAATGACTTTAAGCAGGCACTGTTCAGTATACCGCATAGCTGTGACTGTCGACACTCGATTTGAAAAATAGAGCTATCATTTTCTTCTTTACAGATCGGGATATTCTGACAACTACGGGTGTGTCTTCATCATCAAAGACCCAAACTTCGTTTTGAGCTTTGGTTAGCACATTGTAATAGTACAGCCAAGTCTCGTCATCTGTCGCGATGTTGTTCACATACCGAGATTGTCCTTTATTAAACTTTTTTAGCATCTCCCGGCAGTCATACGTCGTGTCATCTGCTCTTCAGTCAGTCGATGCGGCACCCAGAGAAAACAAAGTTTCTCTACGCACAAATGATTATGCAGAATCTAACGAATTGCTGGTGCATTAAGGGATGACGTACCCTTTATCTGTTGGTAGGTCACTCGCCTGTCTTCGCCAAGTATTTTTCTCAGAGTAGTTCCGATTTCCTCCGTAGAGAATTCATTCCCCTTAGGAATGAATTCTCTATACCACCTGAATATCGTTGTGCGATGTGAACAAACATCACCTAGTGCAAGAGTTATTTCGTCGAAGCACTGGTCGATGTTTAAACCACGCACGAAATTAAAACGCAAAACTGAACTTATCTCATTTCGTGACCACGATGCCATCGCAATCACTTTACACTCTCACTGCTAATGAATAACTGAGCCCACCGGCATGGCGCGGTGGTTACTATGCACGTACGAACATGTCTCAACATGCAGCAACAAGCAGCTTCCTACGATTCATTGTTGCGTCATATTGCAAAACTTTCCTAGTACCCTTTGTAAATGGAAAACAAATAAGATTTTTTATAAAATTGCTTATGTCTTTTTATACCTGTGATTTAGTATTAAAAAATATTTCATTTATGTAATATTTTATATTATATATGTATTATATTTTACATTTTATTTTTTAAATATATTTAATATTTATTGGTGTAAATACTTTTGAGTATTAGTACTAATAAATTATATATATTTTGTGTATTTAAAATATTAATACACATACAATAAATTTAATTCTATAACGTATATCTTTACATTGCTTTTACATTCCATATTTTCTGGTTTCAATTCTTATTTTATTTTGAAGCAAAATTATTTTGTATATTTGTTGTCACGCTATAAGATACAAACATATTTCGATCTAGAATTTGTCTCTCACAATTTCTATTCTATTTCTTTATGTACAATAAAATTCGTCATTCCTTCCTCGTAAGTGTTGCTTGGAAGTGCGTGTATTCGCATTAAATTTTATGGCGCTACAACATTAATTTCTCCTGACTTTCTCTGTTTTGACAATAATTGTGTAAAAGTGAATTAATCAACTACGAACAAAAGTAAGAGACGTAAAATATAAATTTTTAGATGGGAGTTAAACGTTCAAGGACTGAAATTTCCCGTGATAATTTTCAACTGCCATTTCTTTCTCATATAACTTGTAAAAGTATTGAATTAGATGTTTTATATTATCTTTTTCGTGATGCTTGCAGTATATTTTTTTCTACACGCAGTAAATTAGTACGAATAAGAGCTTTAAATATTTATATTTTTACATAAATTCTTTTTCTTGTCTGCTGAATTATTGTCGTTTTTATGCTACTTAACGTTGCACTCAAAGTCGTTTAAATTATTTCTGCATTATTCGATAAATGGAATAAATAAAAGAATATTTAGTCGATAATCGATTTTATTTATATATGTTTTCGACTCAAATATTAATTATGAATTAGGTTTACATGTTTTCACAATTCATATATTTTCGAGTAAATCGAAGGAACTTGTAAAGTGTAAATTCGAAATCGATACGTCAATAATCAAACAGAAAATGTAGTTCAACTACCTGGAAATAGATTTAGCAAGCCACTACAATCTCAATCGAGAAACAGTAAAGCAAACAAGAAAAGCAGCAGTTGCTTCAGGAGCACTGACAGATATAATATGGAGAAATAAATATCTTAGAAGAGAAGCCAAGATAAGAATTTATAAGATCTGAGTTCGCCCAATACTAACTTATGCAATTGGGACGAGAGATGACACGAAGAAAACAAGGCAGATACTAGGAACGTTGGAAATGAAAGTACTACGAACAATAATAGGAGAAACAAAACGGGATCTTGTAAGAAACGAAATATCCGACAGAAAAACCAAAGAAAATAGTCTAACGGTGTCAAATCACAATATATTGGTGGCCAATTAATATCGCCGTTTCTTGAGATTACACGTTCAGGAAATTTTTCTCCCAATAAATCAATTGCTTCGTGTGCAAAGTGAGGCCGCCATCCTGTTGAAACCACATATCCTCTAGATCAATATTCATTAATTCAGGTCACAAGAATTCGGTTATCATCCGATGATATCGATCACCATTGACAGTTACAGCTTCACCAGCGGCATTTTCAAAGAAGTAAGGTCCAATTACACCACCTGACCGTAATGCACACCAAACAGTAACTCGTTTAGGATGCATAGGTTTCTCATGAGTAATTCGTGGATTTTCCTCACCCCAGATACGGCAATTTTGTTTATTAACATAGTCACCAAGTTCAAAATGTGCCTCATCGGAAAACATTATTTTTTGAGCAAAGTCGGCTGGTTGTTCATTGATGAAATTGACCAACGAACGACGTTTTAACTGATCTAATGGCTTCAGTTCCTGTGTTATTTGAACCTTATATGCCTTCAGAGCTAAATCCTTGTGTAAAATACGCCATGTTGTTGATTCACTAAGTACAAATTGTTGTGAATGTCGTCTAATGGACATTTCAGGATCTTCAGCAACACTTTCACGAACCAAACCAATATTTTCTAGTAAACGACCACTACGACTGTATTTTTCACTTTTTTGATCTTCCACGGAAGTAACCATTTGAAATTTTTTAATAATTCGACCAATAGTGCTTTCAGATGGACGATTATGTAAACCATAAAATTCACATAATTTTCTAAAAACTCTTTTCACAGAACGCTGATTTTCATAAAGTAATTCAACAATTTGACCACATTGTTGTACCGTGTAAGAAGCCATTTTTATAAATGCCATACATTACACTTTTTAAATGCCCACATACCCATACAAATTCATTGCGCCATCTATATTTTATTTATTAAAAAGAAACCGCGCAATTTGAAACAGCCTTCATAAATAAAATAGAGAGACATTTTAAATAAAGTAAAAAATTGTATTTGTGAATTGTAATGTTAATTTTGTTGTGTTGTCCATGAATTTTAACATAAAGTTTATTCCCCTACTGGACTAAATTACGTGAAATTACTTTGAAGATATAGTTTTGATACGCCGGGATGTTAGCGTTCTAGGTTCTTACGTAGTTTGCGTTCCAATAGTGTCGATGGTGAAAATTTATTGTCTAGGTTATAATTTTATGTAACACGATCATCTAGTAGATTCAATTCCACTTGCGTAACACCTAAAGCTAGTGCAAATTTGATGAGATTTTCTGTGATTGTGATGCTTACGAATTCCATACAAAGACTGGATGATGTGTTTTTATATTTTATGCTTTTTCCTCTTTGGTAAGTTAGTATTTGATTATTTTCGTCATATTTTACTTTATTTTGTTTGGTTATTTTCTTTGTTGCAGTGAATGGTTTACTTTGGAGTCCTGTCAAGAACTCTCTCTTGGATTCAGTGAAGAACTATTATTATTATTATGACAAATGGTCGGTGTATCAATCGTCAGATTATATAATGCGTATATTTATATTAAAATAAAGAGTCTAGACAATCTATCTAGCTTATTCACTTGAAAAACAGTTACTAGCTATGTGTGAATCATTCTTTAATAAAACTTATTATTGAGAAAATTATAAGAGCGTTAATGGAAATAAAACAAATTTTTGATTTAAAATATTTTGATTTATTTGATATTTATTATTCACAAAAGTCAAATCAATATTAACGTTACTAAGTTCTCAACAATATTTTCTCTATTATATAAAGGATGTTACAGGATTGGAAAAGCTTCATACATTTATCCTATGTTGGCTATCATTCATAATTAGCAAGCGAAAACTAGTCGTCATTTGCGAATCACAGTGTGTTTATGATACTTCTTTCTCCATATTTATCGCTTATGTTCAGTATCTGTTGTCAAAGAGAAAATGTATTCATAATATATTAAACAATGCATTCGCATTTGTTTAAAGTAATTATTGAAATGCGAGACGATTGTTTCAATGTTATACAAAATATATTATACAATAAAACAATTTCTCATCATTTACAGCGGCTCTTACGTGTCTAAAATATATATACAAGAAATTATCGATTTGACATCGTAGCTATGGGCTCTACAACTACGATGCGAATTCGATATATACATACATATGTATTTTTGGAATGATTTTAGGAGATTTGTCTTATCTTAAATACTACTACACTTTCAAAATTTTCAGTCTTCTATATGTACAGTAAAAACGGGAAATTAATCTTAGTTGGCGACGGATTTTTCGCACACGTACATGCAAATTTATTACACTTTTTTATCACACACATAAAATTTTCTACTCTACCATTTTAATCCAAGTAGCTTCTTGAATGCTCTTCGGAAGTCTAGATTAAATATTGTATATATGATAGGATTCAGCGCTGAATTTATATAACCCAACCAGGTTATGAAGTTTTGAAAACCAGGTGAGGGACAGCATGTGCTGCAGAAAGGTACGATGACATACATTAAGAAGAAAGGTAACCAACATACAACGAAAACGCCCATAATTATGCCTAATGTTCTCGCTGCTCTTCTTTCTTTCGATAGTGAAATTCTTTGTTTTTCTTCGATGAATTGATATACCGTTCCGGACTTTTTATTTGTCGACGTAACAGTGGAACTTCTGGATTGAGCAGAATTTAGCATTGGCATTGTATTAGCATTTTTACTATCGGATGTTGATGGAATGGAATTTTTTCGATGTGAACCCGAAGTGTCGGCAGTATCAGTGAAGGAGTCTTCATGAACAAGCACTGGCTTCAAGTAAACTTCCTTATCGCTTTCCTTTTCACCCTTCTTCTTTTTCTTGCTCTTCTTAAATTTCTTATCTTTTATTTTGCCGTTGGCTGGTATTTCTACAGGATTTTCAGTGTGAGTAGTTTCGCTACTAACGGACTCTCTATCTGGCATAGCCCTATTGTTTTGCATATTTGTTCTATTTACGAAAGCATTTAATTTCGATGCCTGCGCTCTTTCCCTAAGTCTTCGCTTTGTTGCTATAAAGATTTCAACGTACACTATTGTCATGATAAATAATGGTATAAAAAATGAGCCGAGCGAAGAGTACACCACGTAGCCCTGTCTTTCAGTCAATTTACACTTTTGTGCTTTTAAAAATTCGTCTTGTTCCGGCCAATCATTCCATCCGATTAAGGGCGGCGAGCTAATTATCAAGGAGACTATCCAAACACCGGCGATCATCAAGAGAACTCTCTTCAGTGTACGTTTTTGAGCATAATTTATTGGGTCGGTTATTGCCCAAAATCGATCCAAGGCAATAGCGCAAAGGTTTAGAATCGATGCTGTACAGCACATTACGTCTGATGTAAGCCACATTTTGCAGACGTGTATGCCAAAGGGCCATCTTCCGAGAATTGAATAAGCCACATTTAGGGGCATAACAAGTACGGCGACAGTTAAATCGGCTACTGCAAGTGAGACGATAAAAAAATTTTGAACGATTCGCAATGGTTTATGGGTAAAAACACTAAGTATTACTAAGATATTTCCTACGACTGTAAGTATTATAATTAAGCCTAATGTAAAAATAGTTAAAAGAGCTTCCCATTCTGGTACCGCTGATACAAATCCCAAACTGGTGTTGTATGTGCGAAGATCGACTGGACAAACTTTTTCCATTCCCGTTACGTTCATTTCTTTACACTTTACATAGCAGTCTCCTGAAACAAAATTAGAACAATATTAGTTATTGTACCTTCTTCAGTAATATACAGTAAATATTGTTTTCCAAAATAAAATCAGATAAATTATTGAAACCAGAATTAATACCTTAATAACTCGATCATTGAAGGTTGATATATAACCCCTTGCTACATTAATTTTCGTATTCTGTATACGTATTTCGGCAACTAAGTTGTCATCATCAGCAGATAATTAAAAAGTGTCGCACCTGGAAAACTACGGCGAAAAATACCCCTACGAAAACAAACTCTGTACGCGATCCGTACCGTTGAAAACCAGAATGTACACTGGTTCAGTATTCTAAGGATAATTTATAGAAAGCCAAACACATTCCAGTGTGTATTTGGCTTTCAACGATCAAAGTTCGATACTGACTTATTCCTGTGCGGGTTTTGCACTGCATCCAGGCGCGACACTGTGTTTAACTAACTGTTTAACTAACAACCTAGTTGTCGAAATATGTATATAGATACGACAATTATTGTCGAAAGGAGTTTTATTATACTTTAGTGATTAATTTAATCAATCCCGTTCTCAATTAAAATTTACGAATTATCTTTTGTAATAATTACTTACTACTCCTTTGCCTTCCTTTTTGTCAAATAATTTGTGTATCCATTTAAATATTCGACATATGTCTTTCAGTATATCTTCTTTATCATTTGTATTATTTACACTTTACAATCCATGATATATTTATTTTGTTTTAATATTTTGTTGAGATGTAAAATTTTTTATTTGCTTGACTCATAGCAACTCTCTTCATTTTGTCTCGCAAACTTTTAAGATTTCGCATTATATCCAACAATGTGTCATGACTTAATAAAATCTTGGTATACAGTTAATTTACTATACATTTTTTTTAATGTTCATTATTAAATCTTACTTTAATTTAAATATGATTAATTTAATAATGTATTTAAAATTTAGATAACCTTAACTGCTTATTTCTAAAATATTTATGTACATAACTATAATCTAAATAAATTAATACTATATTACATCATTTTGCAATAGGTTAAAAAGAAATTGTATTGTTGATTTCATAATATACGAGGGTAGTTTTACAAGTAGTGAGAATGGAAAAGAAAAACAAATTTTTTAAATACAAAATAATTTTTATTTTTTAATATATTCTCCTAAAAGAGCAATACATTTATTCCAACGGTGCTCCAATGTCCTTATGCCATCTCTAAAATGCGATTCCGGAAGGCTTGCAAAATACTCATTTACGAAGATGATAAGCTCGTCGTTAGAGAAAATTTCTTTCCACTTAGTGCTGTTTTCAATTTTGGAAAAAGGTGGAAGTCGGAAGGGGCTAGATCCGGCGAATAAGGCGCATGCGGTACTAACTGGAAATGGAACTCCTGGATTTTGGACATCGCAACTGTGTTGGTATGCGAGGGAGCGTTGTCTTGGTGAAACAGAATCTTTTTCTTTGCCATTCCTGGCCGTTTAGCACGGATTTCAACATTTAATTTTTGTAGAAGTTCTGCATAATATTGTCTGTTTATTATGGCACCTTTCTGAAGGTAATCAATGAGCAAAATGCCCTTTGAATCCCAAAAAATTGATTCCATCACCTTGTGTGCCGATAAAGTGGTTCTCGCTTTCTTTGGAGGTGCAGAACCACGTTCTAACCATTGTTTCGACTGTTGTTTAGTTTCTGGTGTACTGTAATGTATCCAAGTTTCATCGCAAGTAACAAATCGCCTACAAAAATCAACCGGATTCCGCTTATAAAGGTCCAAACACTCATTGGAAATGCGCAAACGAGTTAACTTTTGATCAGTCGTGAGCAATCGCGGCACCCATCTTACCGAAATCTTGGAAAGGCCAAATTCTTTCGTTTAAATGGGGTGTACGCGTTCTGTTGAAATGTTTACCATGTCTGCTATCTCTCTCACTTTGAGTCGTCGATCTTGCGTAATAATATTATGGATTTTTATAATCATTTCCTTAGAAGACACGATTTTGGGGGCTCCAGAGCGCGCTTCATCAACACAACCTGTTCTATCACGTTTGTATTCATTTACCCATCTACTTATTGTGGCGGATGATGGAGTAGATTCATCTAATGTTTCCGGTAACTTATCTTTTATTTCGGTAGCTTTCATACCCTTAATTCCGAAGTATTTGATCACCGCACGATACTCTGTTTTTTCCATTTTAACAAAACGACGTGTTGCTTCTTTTTCAATCAACTGTCGAAAATAAACAAATCAAGCGATTTATCTAAATATCGGAATGTAAACATACAAATAGCCAACCTAAATTACAGTGCATTTGTTTTACCAATTAGAGCGCCACGTATGTGCCATTCTCACTACTTGTCAAACTATCCTCGTATTGTTGATTTCATAATATATACTTATGTATATATAGCCAATAATTCAGTATTTGATACTTATTTGTTTTGTGTCAGTTTCAAAATAAATTACAAAATTATAAACATTTGTCGGAGCATGTGACATTCGAACTCTTATAACAATAGAACTTGTTAAAAGCCTGTATACGAATAAGAAATTAGTAACCTACCAAATGTTTGTAATAGTGGAGATAAATTAGTTATTCTGACCGCTTCGAAGGGCTTTTGGCCGTTGTTAGAGAACAGTATGTTTTTAGACAAACACCATTTCCGAATAATAATAACGAGAACTAATCGTGTGTTGCTACTGTAAAGCACTTCTGTCTAACTTAGGTTTTCTTATTACTTTAAAGTTTGTTGCTCAAACTGGGAAGTGAAATATTACATTCCTGTAATTGCAAAAAAGTTAAATTTTCTTGCCATGTTAGTACAATAAGTAGTAAATAAGTAGGGGGTTACAAGGTTCAAAGTAAATTTGGCTTGAGTTTTCCGTTACACTTATGTAATTAAATAAAATAAAAACAAACAAGTCGTATATAGGTACATAGTTGTATATGTATCTGGAGTTAGTTTTAAAAATTCGAATTTTAAGTCGTGTAAGCATGTCATAAATACAGTTTTCAAAAGCCAATAGAGTTGATTTAAAAGAATTGTGAAAATGGTAATGGACATCTTTAATCAATGGACAGTTTCAGATGCACCGACCGTCAGTATACCATTTTCTATATAACAATATCTCTCACAAAAGGACATTCTTAACAATGGACACAGACAGTAATATACTGAATTGTTTTCAAAGGAACACCATAAGAAAAATTACAATTCTAATATGTGATTCCACCTGCTTAGTGAGCATTTTGCCCAGGGTAATATACGCGACCTCGCCCAGACTTATGATGCGATTGGACCGAGAAATAATTCAAGAAGTCTTGGAATTTATTTAGAAATATGATGTGAAATACATTTCGATACTTTCTAGAACATTTGAAACGATTACAAAATGCAAGGACATGGAACGTGTTTGAAATTATTCGAACAACCACGTCAGTTGCCAAACCTGAAACTGCTAATAAAATTAAACATTGAAAATTATAAAGGGTTGGTGTGACTGCTCCATTTTAGAAGAAAAAGTTTTGGAGTTATTTACAAATGGAATAAATTTCAAGATAAGAGAAAGCTTTACAAACACTAATTAAACAAAATGTTCGATATCGGAGTTTGTTTGATTACCTTATCATCGTATGACAAAAAATTTAAATAGTATTTTTAAAGAGCGCGGTTTTCAAGTCATTTTTAGGTCCAGTAATTCAATCAAAACCCTTTTAGGAAATGCAAATGACAAAATCGAGGAAAATAAAAAGTCGAGAATCTACGGAATTAAATGTTTAGATCGCAGTAAACAATATATTGGCCAAACGAAACGATCGATCGAAACCCGGTATAAAGAACATCTTGCGCATATAAAATTGAATCGACCTGAAAAATCAGGTATAGCAAGACATGTGTTAGAAAATAATCATAGTGTTAACGCGGATTGTTTACATTTGATAAAGAACGTGTGTAACGTATGAAAGCATGTACATTTTAAAGTATAAAAGCCATGTGGTGAACAGTGACACTGGCCTGACTCAGACATTTCTTTTCAATCTGCTTAATGTCAGAAAAAGAGGAACACTGTAATAAATCACATGCAGGTACTTATCGGTCGTGTCCGTATTTCCCTTTTCAATGTCATTCATCCCAATTTAAGTAAAACAATTTTAAAAATCTTGTGAAACGAATATACAGTGCACATTTTGGTTCTCAACGGTACAGATCGCGTACGGAGTTTCGTACAGGTATTTTTCGCCATGGTTTATCAGGTGCGACGCTTTGCAATTATCTGCTGATGATGACAACCTAGTTGTCGAAATGCGTATACAGAATTACGAAAGTTAATGTGGAAAAGGGTTATATATCAACCTTAGTGATTAAAAAAAAATGTTCGACATTTAGTGTTCTCACATAACATTTAAGTTCAGTATAATATTAAGAAAATAACTTTAACTTAAATATTTCAATTTAATTATTCTATTTCAAATAGCTCTAAGATTAAATTCACCCTGTATATTCATTCCAAACTTAAATCCAGGAACAATATCGTGTTCTAAAAATAATCTCATAATTGGAATAAATGCAATTTATTGGACTGTATTTAATATATTTTTCTAGTATTATTTATTATCCCTAATATACAATATAATTATCAAATCGATTATTTGTCTCGTATGAAACATTATGAGCTTATACTATCATAGGAATTTTGCTGGCACATGTGTTTAATAAAAAAAAAAAAAACCGCAGCACAGTTCTACGCAATACGGCTCCTCACAATAAAACGAAATGTGAAATGTGAGCTTGCGGAATTGAAACCGGCTTTGTCTGTACAAATACTTTTATTAACAAGACCCTCAAATACTCGAAATATGCAATAATATATCCACGAAACCAATAGATTTTTTTTAATAATAATATTGCTTGGCTGGATTTTAATAAAGCTGAACTGAAATATCGTGTCCTGTATTATACACATTCCTCTTTTACTAGAGTTATTTGTAAAAATACATACATAACATAAATGTATGCCAATATGATATATACATATTTTTATTTTGTAATTGTAAAAATTAAATTCCAATGTTATATGTTTTATGGAACTTAAAGATCTAGAAGATACAGAAGAAATTTATATTTCTTATTTGCATAGTTTGTAAAAGATTGGTTAATAACAGCTATAATTTACGGTAGTTAAGTGCAAACTCCTGTGTTGAGTACTCAACTTTCAATTTACCAGATTACTCGGGTAATTGTAAGAAAAAGCTGAAGACTATATTCCAATTTTGACAATTTTGTATGTTGACGGTTGAAAGTTGGATAATTTCTGAGATTTTATTTGAACGAGACGGCAGTGGGAATACAGGATATAAATGAAAATTGTAAAGTGCATAAACTCGCAATTAGTGGTCGAATAGAGTATTTACATTTCTAAAGGAGCAAATCCATCAGAAACCTTGACCGATATGCAATATGCTTTTGAGTAAAAATGTTCCAAAATTTGTTGCTAGATTGCGAAATGTTAACAAGGTGATGCGAGTTTTGGAGATCGGAGATGATATATAAGTATTACCACCAAAACCTGCAACATCAAACTACCCAATTTGGCATCGTAAGCATTAAAATTGAACACGTCCGGAACATTTTAGATGTAGAATTGGATATGTTCAAGCACTGTACAAGTTCGTCACACTAGTTAAATTGTTCGTGAAAGATTGAAATAATTTAAATTTTCGATTGTATTGACGACCAAAGGAAATTCCCTGAAGATGTCCCATGCAAATGGGTACGAAACGTCGACAGATATATTAGTGACGCGGTTCCAGCCCGGAAACCCAGAAGCAGATAGCATGTACCACGACCGCGGAAGTCTACGTACCAAATGTAACAATGTACTTTTCCAAACCAATTTGTGAACAAGTTATTGTAGCATATATTGCAAAAACAACTATTGTAACTGTATGGATGGCAAAATTACTAAAAGAATGGATATACCATGTAATTCCAATATTGATATGCTTGACAAAACATTTCCTTTTATATCTGCAAAATATCCTACGCAATTAAAACTAGTTCCAGTGACTTCTGTATATGAAAAGAATGATCTGACCATAATAAATAACTTATTCAAAATGGAGTGCAATTTCTAAATTAATACAGAAAAAGTGTATGACCAAAAATGCTTGAAGCTTCTAATAAATTTGTAATTAAGTTCTAATAGACATGGTTTTATTGGTGGAGGATTTACTGAAAGCATTGTTTAAATATATACACTTCATTTACAGTGAGGTAGGTAAAAATAATTATGTAGTAGTGGGTTTCACCCGAATTTTTGACTGTATCGACGAAACCAATTACTACAAATTATATATATGTATATATATATATATATATATATATAATTTTTTATTGAGCATTCTTTTGATGAAATTTTCTGATAATTGATCACGTGTTAATAGTTTTTTGCATGAAGTTGACTTTTAGGAATTACTCCAGTAATAAAAACTATATTAGATATAAATTTAACCTGTTTCTGATGCCATAGTTATTGTATCCCTTCTGCTAAAGGGATATTTATTGCGTTTATTGCTATTATTATATATTTTTAATTTATCTTAGCTAGTTTGTGAAAACTTGGAAAAAATTGAAATGAATTGTCGAAATGTTTAGCATTCTCACTAACTTCTAGAGGGAAGTACTTTCCTTGTTTCAGAACAAAGACGGACTTCTATTACAAAGACAATTTCGACAAGTTTCGCGATTTAAGAACAAACGGAATATAGAATGTAATTATCCGCTATATTTTTGTCGAGGAAGTTTAATTGAGTATTCGTTTGTCTTGCCGTTGGTAAATGATCTTAATTAATTTACTTTAATGAATATTGATCAAGTACTTATTACAATAATAGATCAGAATGTTAAATATTAGGTAATAATTACAAGACAAAGCAAATAACTGACTATAGCGCGTCAATTATATTGTTAATAGAAAAGGGAGAAAGCATCACCATTCTGAACTATAGGGTACTATGTAGGAATATACTATATACATTATCAATAATAGTATACAGAGTTCCTTTATAAGGTGGATTACACATTCATAAAAATATGCACGGTATATGAAAACATGTTATAAGATGTATGTAATACAAAAACATTAATATAAAAATGAGAATCCATATAGATTTTTCTAAAATATTATAATAAATAAATAATAAATGTATTAATAAATACATTTTAGAATACAGAAAGAAATATTTGTTTAAATAAAGGAATATTCTCTACTTTCTACAACTAATATATGCATATATATATATATATATATATATATATATATATATATATGGTAAGTATATACATATATATATATATATATATATATATATATATATATATATATATGGTAAGTATATATATATATATATATAGTAGATTCCTCGGACTCTCCACGATGTTGGACAGAAGTTGTTGAAAGAATCGGTGTCTCGACGTTTCGATGACATCTCAATCATCTTCTTCAGGAGTTGTTTCGTAATAAATCGTAGTGAAACTGAGTTTCAGGTTGACACTCCACTACAAAGAGTTTCAGTAAGTACGATAAAATGTCGTTTACAAAAGGGTAACCTGCATAGACGTGTACCTATGCGTAAACCATTATTGCTACAAGAAAACTGACGAAAAAGGTTTGAATAGGCACGGCAAAATAGTGACTGGATAGAAGATTAGTGAGAAAATATTCTTTGGCTTGACAAATCTAAATTTGGGCTGTTAGGTTAACAACGTCTAGTTTTCATTAGAAAATTTCGAACAATTACTCCGCGATTGCATCGAAACTGTAAAACATGGCAGTTGTTCCATTTTAGTCAAGGGT
This sequence comes from Dermolepida albohirtum, assembly GCA_031893035.1. NCBI lineage: Eukaryota > Metazoa > Arthropoda > Insecta > Coleoptera > Scarabaeidae > Dermolepida > Dermolepida albohirtum. Next base: position 76,316 of record JAVIWB010001692.1, read on the forward strand.
TGCCTTTCATCCTAGAGAACTGAAAATTATATGTAAATTGATGGAATAATACGCAAGGAAAGTTGTCTAGCGATTTTCGAAAATCTTGTAATTTCATCTGGCTTGCGCTAAATTGGACAACATTTTATATTTATGCATGACAATAATAGGGAACATACTGCTAAAATAAGTAAGGATAATTTGTCGCAAAAGTAGACAGAAAACGTTTTGAAAATTATGATTGTTAAGCTGTTATATAGATGGAACTGAAACTGACTGACCAGTTTCAGTGCAGTAGTTCAACCCTGAAGATGTCCCATACAAATGGGTACGAAACGTCGGCAGATGTACAAGTGACGCGGTTCCAGCCCGGAAGCCCAGAAGCAGATAGCATGGACTGCGGAAGTCTACGTACCAGACTAAACTTTGATATTTTTTATGCTTCTTACATACAATGATACTGTACGTGTCATTAAATCCAGCTTCAAGTATCTCAAGTATCTCCCTTCAATTTTGTCTTTCCTCCTACTTAAATAAAATAATTTTTAATTATTAAAGTGAATCGCTTTATGCACATATGTTATTCATATTATTTTTAGTATATTTTTTATTTATTTATGCATTTAATTGTTATTGTTAGTAATTCTCGTTAATTTAATATATGTACATGTACTTCAATGTAACTTTTAAATTAATTAATCCCAGTTTAATGAATAAATTGTGGTTTAATATTTGTCGTATCGTTGTACATTTCAATAAATTGTAATTTATGTTTTTTGTAAGCCCTTTCCGTTTGAAATTTATCTTTCTTTTTCCAATTCACTACTTTTAACATATCTAACTAATTAAATAACAACAAAAATAACCCCTGCTTCAAAATAAATCCCTAGTCTTTTATAAATTATCAATGTTTGTGATGTCTTTCATAAATAAGTACTTAGTTTTCCTATGTTTTCTTTCTTTTTGACTTCAAACATATCTACATATTATATACACATTTATTTATTTATATGACTCATGCTGTTATATGGCTTTTGGAAATATTTACATCTACTATTTAATTTATCGATCATTAACATTAAACGTTTTATCACATTGGCAATGTTAACGAATTGTTAAAGTATTTTCTTTTCTAGATATACATCCGCGCAACATGAATAGGACCACCCGACTTGTTGCAAGCTTTCGGTGGTTTGAAAAACAATTCATTTACTAAAAATACAATGCAAGTTTGTAGTAGTATGATATGGCAAATAATACGCATTATTGCGCAATAGTGCCTAACGTTATGCATTGGGTGACGTAAGTACCACATACATATAAAATGCACCGCGCCGGTTGGATACGACCAGTATTTAATAGTAAGCTACCGGATGAGTGTCGAGTTACAACGTGTATCCGGATAAATAAACATCTGTAATTAAGGGTATTGTGCAACGATGGGACGACAGAAGTGCTTAAGTATGGAAGAAATTGGAAAAATTAAAGCGTTCCATCAAGAAGGGTATTCCTCAGGGGCTACTGCAAAGAAAATAAGTCGATCACACCAGGTTGTGAACAATTTTATTAGGGATCCCGAGAATTATGGAAAACGTTTTAAAGGGCGAACAACATCCATTACAACTAAGAGAGAACATCGAGCCATATTACGCGAAGCATCGAATTCGGCATTAACGGCAAGACAAATCGCGAATAACGTTGGAACGAATGCATCGGTAAGAACTGTACAGAAGTTACTGAAGACCTGTCCGCATTTAAAACGTTTGAAAATTAAACGACGGCCTCCTTTAAGGGAATTTCAGCGCACTGCACGTCTTCAGTTTGCTCAAGCAAAAATGGGGTGGACAAGAGAATGGCAAACTGTTATTTTCAGTGACGAGAAGAAGTTTAATTTAGATGGCCCGGATGGGTTTTCTTATTATTTCCACGATTTACGTAAAGATGAAGTGATTCAGTCACGAAGGCGAGCCGATGTTGGTTCAGTCATGGTATGGGGAGCTGTTTCCTATAACGGACCTGTTGATTTAGTAATAGTGAAGGGCAGACAGAATTCGGAAAAGTACGTCCAGCTGCTGCAACAGGTGAAAGACAAATTTTTCAACGTTATGGCAGGTGGGCCATTTATTTTCCAACAGGATAATGCCAGTATTCACACCGCGCGCATTGTTCGACGCTAGTTTCAACAACAAGGCATGGAGGTTCTCGATTGGCCATCGCTCTCCCCCGACCTGAACATCATAGAAAATGTTTGGGGATGGTTGTCGCGTAAACTGTACTCCAATGCTACCCAATTCAGTTGCGCTGACGAACTAGAGCAGGCGCTGAAACGAAGTTGGGCGGAACTTCGCGTTGACTACTTGAGAACCCTGTATAATTCCATTCCATCCCGACTATTTGAGGTTATAAGAAATAATGGCAAAAGTACTCATTATTGAACAATAAAGTATTTTGTTATTGCAAACGTATCTTTTATTTTGTAGATTGGTCGTATTCAAGTGGCGTTTAATTACTCTACTTATTGTCATTAGTAACGTACATTTGTACTTTTACAAAAATTATATTTGGTACCTACATACATCTTTTTATCAACCCTCTTATTTTCGAAAATAACAATTCCAGCGCGCTACCATGTTTATACCAACTACAAATGTCATATATGCAGTTGGTCCTATTCATGTTGCGCGGAGTGTATAATATTTTTTCAAAATACATATGATATGTTTCATCTCAATTTAGACATTCAATAAATGATGTACATAAGAAAATAATAAGATGTTTGCGCGTTCGAGCTATTCAAGTTAAAGCTTTTTGATCTTGAGGTTCCTTTTAAGAAAACACATTTCGCTTTATTCCATATATACTATTATTGTATACTTTGAACACGTAAGACGCCAATACCTTTTAAACTGAAATAACATTTTTGCCCTGGTTCGTTTTTTTTTCTTCTATTCAGTACAATATTTCATCCTTATAGATTCAAACATATACAAAGAAATAATAATAATCTAATGCAGTTTATTGAATTATGAAAGGCATACTGAAACTGTTTTTAAAGAAGCAACGAATGAAAATTATTATTTTCTGCTATTTCATCGTTAATTAAAATCACAGACTACGGGTTTTAAAAATATTAGATCTGTTTGTACAATACAATTTATGGCTTGTTAAAGTACGTGAAGCTAGACTTGGTGGCCTAATTATTGAGGCAACCGTCTAGCAAACGGCTGATAGAAGTTTGAGTCCTTCTTCAGCACAGAAATTTTTGTGATTTTAATTGACGATGGATAGCAGAAACTAATAATTTTCATTAACTTCGCATTGTAAAGAGCTTAATTATATATTTATATATAAATATTGACATGTGTATTATTAATTTCAAAATTTTTTATCCGAGTTAATTTGAAGAAAACGCAGACATCGGACTCTATATATAATCTTTAGGTTTTCGCTTCATAATTATCTAAAGAACTAGGAAGCCTTCAATTAAAATGAAAAGTCTAACACGAAAAAAATCGATATGCAATAATTTAAAAATTTACGTTTTAGTAAGATGGATTTATGGATCGATGAATTTATCAATCATGTGTTTCACGGATGTTTGCGGATGAGATGGTGATAATAGGGGGAACAGAGAAACAGCTGCAAAGAAATGTTACTATTATTAACGAAGAACTGAAGAAACTAAATATGAAAATAAATAAACAGAAAACTAAAACAATGATAATTGGAGCACGGAAGGAGAAGCACAGGATACAGATAGATAGCGAGACAATAGAGCAGGTGAATAGATTCACATACTTAGGCGTGATAATAAACAAGGAAGGAACACTGGACGACGAAATAAATGAAAGAATAGCAAAGACCGGTAGGTTATATAATAGCATAAAGAACAGCTTCCTAAGCAAGAAGGAAATACCAAGACAGGTAAAAGCGGTAATAATTAGAAAAGTTGTAAAACCGACAATGACATACGCGTGCGAATCTTGGACAACAACACAGAGGCAGAGAAGTAGACTTACAAGCACAGAGATGAGATTCCTGAGAAAAATAGAGGGGAAAACGAGGATGGATAAAATTAGGAACTAGGTATTTAGGGAAAATTTAAACATAATCCCAATAGAAACGACGATAGAACAGGGTCAGCTAAGGTGGTTGGGTCATATAATGAGAAGGGGCGAGGAGAGGTTGATTAGGAAGGTGTTTGAGGCCAGGGAGATTGGAAAGAGGAAGAGGGGTAGACCGAGAAGAACGTGGAGGGATATAGTGCGGGCGGCGGCGGAGAAGAGGGGAGTAGGATGGGAGAACATAAAGGCTTTGGCGAACAACAGAGGAAAGTGGAGGGAGATATGGAGATATATACAATAAATAATTCATACATTTTAGTGGAAAAACTATGCCGAATGCTTTTTATGGGTAATATTCCGCATGTAGAACTGCTCCTTAAACATCGTTATACGTTTTAATAAATTATTCAACATCTTCTTTTGGCACATGTTCGAATCGAAGTAATCAAAGTTTCGAATACGTTCCAGACGAGTTCAAGTGATCATTAAAATTTAAGCTTAAATTTGAAACCCATTACGAGAAAATTAGACAAAAACTTTACATAATCGTGATAGAAGTAAGTAACTGTGCGTTGCATAGTAATGTTTAATAGTGATAATATTTTGCAACTTATTTGTCAAATTCGGGTTTAATTCGTGCATTATTTTGTGTTTTATAAAGTAATTTGCATCAAAAATGAAATTCGTTATCAAATTGTCCTAAAACTCTTTATGGAGAAATGATTGTACTGTGTGGGGATGAGAGTTCCTCATGTTTTAAAGTCAAATATTGGTTAAAACAGTTTCGGCGGAGTCAGGAATCCATCGAAGGTTACTGCCGTTTTTAGGGACCAAGGGGGTACTATTCTTACTGAATAAATACCAAGGGGGACTACAATAATAGCAGATACCGATTGTAGTATATTAACGAATTAAAAACATTGGTTTTGACGTAAAAATTACTCCTTTATGACAAGGGTGAGGCTTCGTCATATTTTGAAATTTAAAGTTAAGACGGTTTCGGTAAGGTTGTCAGTATTAAAGATGATCGACTGTGTTTCAGGACTAAACAAGGATTATTCTTGTTGAATAGAGACCAAAGGAAATTTTAATAACACACTTACAGAAATACAAATACGTTATTTAACAAAGTTATGCTGTTGATCAAAGATCTCCTGATTTTCGTCACAAACGACTCCTCCTCTTTAATGACAATGCACAAGTTTACAAGGCAGCCAACGCATTCTCCGCAAGTGTATCTTTTTCGAGTTGGACAATCCAACACATAGTCCCGATTTGGTTCAGTTCGACTTCCTTTCATTTAGAAGATTGAAAAGTACTTCAGAGAACGTCATTTTGCAGTCAATAATCAATTGAAAAAGATTAATACCTATTTCAAAGACCAATAATTTTTTTTCCGATGGAATAAAGTTGTTTCAGAGTAAGTGACTTAACTGCATTGAAATTAATGGAGATTGCGTTGAAAACTAAAATCACCAAAAAAGATCTTTTGTTTTATTGTTAAGTAGAAAATCTTGTCTGAAATTGTCTTTGTATACTTTACTCTTTGTACATAACACTTCTTTAAACTAGGTACGTAATTCGTTTCCTAATATTTAAGATAATAATTTAATCCAATTAACCGAAAATAAAAGGAAATCTCATAAATTGAATCATTATAATAAAAATAGCACTCGAATTCTATTAAATAAAATTCACTACAATAAAAAACATCACTAAATTGCTCAAAAGTAATGAATTCTGATATGAATTATTTAAAAGAATTTAAAAGCTTATCCTTTTTCGTTTCGAATAAACTTATTTTTATTTGATGAGTATAATTACATTGGGAATAATTGTCAGTAGCTGGTAAGAAATAATAAACCGATTGGTTTGCATTGTACAGGTTGTATGGGACAAGATATTTTCTTCTTTTTTCTGAGCGTTACTGGGAATGACTTGCAATATGTTGACATTCTTATTTCCTTTGGGACCGGTACACACAACGAAATGAATTGTTGGTTTCCTCTGGATATATTCTGGAAATAAATATACTTTCTTTGATGAAATTTTTGTTACCAAAACTTATTCTATAAAATGTGTAACTTCCCTTAAAATGAACTTCCATATTGTTACATTTGAAAAACTCGATATTTCATTTACGATTTATTTATCATACAGCATTATACCTTTAGCTATCGTTATCCAAAAAAAATTATCGTGCTTCCCGTACATTTATATTTATAACCAATTCACTATAGACCTAACATACACACATATCTGTTTTTAATGTTAGTATATCTTTACTTTCTATTGCATTTATGTGAAAATATAATTAATTCACTTCTTATAAGAAACAAACAATTGAAGATGGAATTCAGTTCATTTTAAAACACAAAACATACTATCTGCTTCTGGGTTTCCGGGCTGGAACCGCGTCACTGGTATAACTACCGACGTTTCGTACTCACTCGTATGGGACATCTTCAGGGCTCAACTACTGCTACTGTCTGTCGTACTGAAACGCAGTTTTAGTGCGACAGTTATACCAGTCACGAGGTTCCAGCCCGGAAGCCCAGAAGTAGATAGAACGGACGACGACCGCGGAAGAATACGTACCAGATTACTTGGAAAACGTATTTGTAAAAGAATAACAGTGCCTAGCTCTTGGAAGGGTAATGACTTCGTGGATAGATGACTAGATTGTATCGGTGTCATGTTTTTTGTTCTCAACTACTTAAATTCTGTCTACAGCTAAACGCCGGGGTAATAATATTCGGTACGTAGAGCTAACACTTTATTTTTACCCTACTTCAATCAGTGTGTCTACGTATATTTTCGAAATTAATATTCGCTTTCGATATATGAATGAGTTTTGAGCTCAATATATAACGGGAGCTTTTACAACATGAATAAAGAAGTTAGTACATTTTTAAATTATTTTATTGGATCGATACCGATAAGAATTGACGAATGTGTTGAATGTGAGTGTAAAAAGAATATGCATAGCTAATGTAAAAATCAGAAGACTTAGACATAAGAATAGGGTTTAGATAATAAGACTTGATCGCAACTTTATTTTATAACCTTATTTTGGAATAGATTATTGAGAACAGCAAGTTTTAATATAAATTAATATAAATATAATATAAATTATATATAAGTTGCAGAGTTAGTAGTTATAAATTCTAAAGACAATCACGAAGAGGATATTGGCAACCATTTATGGAATAGAACTACAAATCAATTAAAAGTGAAGTGAAATAATGGTAGCAGATTCATTCATTTTCAAGAATTATGTTTCGATTTAAGTCCACAAGTGAAGCGATTAAAATACAGATTTTGATTCTCTATCAATTGCCCACGCGAAAGCTTTTAAGTGTACTTAACTTACGCCTGCAATAAAAGCGGGTATTTGAAGAACAAACAAGAGCGCTTTGAATGTCCAATGCAGTTTGCCTTTACTGCTGAACCCTAACTGGACGTTTGAAAGATGTGCGTACACCGAAACATATTAAAAAGTTCATGATATGATATTAGGTGAGAGTTGACTTAAATTACGCGAAGTAGTACAGCATCTAGATGTCTTGTATGTATTAATGGTTTAGTTTTTGTACAATGAATTGAGTTTGAGAAACTTATATGCTGCATTCGCCTAAGAATACATTTCAATCCTCAATTTAGCTAACTTAGAGTGAGCACCCAATAATAACGGTTGTTGGAACCAGGATACACGATTATACATCCAAAATGAAGCAATAATAAAAGCAATGGATTGAGCCTGGTACTAGTGGTCTCAAGAAGGTAAAGACCATACATTCGACTTAAATAGCTATGGCTACTACCCTTTCGAATTGTAGTATTTTTCTTATCGATTTTCTTCAAAGAGGTATAACGATAACGGATGAATACTATGCATCCCTCTTAGATCAATTCTACAATGTAAAACGTTCTACTTGAAGTAAAAACGAGTGCTTTTTTTAGAATAATATATGTGTTCAAACTTCGACTGTTTCAATGGTAAAAATTCATATATTCGAATTACTTCGATATTTAGATTATTTACCAGAGTTGGCGCCTGCAGACTTTTGCTTTCTCGCAACCTAAAAGCTCGGCTTGATAGCAAAAAATTTGGGCGGAATGAGGATATAATTACTGAAACTAATGTATATTTGAAAGGTTTTGATAAAGCTTACTTTTCTGAAGGAATAAAGAGATTCGAATATTAGCGGGTTAAATGTAATGTGTTATAAAAAAAAATACGTTGAAAAATGAAACTATTAGGTGCGTAACTAAGTTCTCGCTGTTTTTTTGATGAAAATGCAACTCTATTGTGAAAAAATGTTTACAAATGAATCATTCAAAATATTGCCCATCGCTAGCGACAACTTTTTCCCATCTTTCTGGCAGAGTTCGAATACCGTCACGGTAGAAGTGCTCGTCTTTTAAGGTTATCCACGAATCAAGCTATTTTGAGATATTTTCACATGAGCGGAACTGCTGATTAAGCAGACCATGTGCCATCGAACGGAATAAGTAATAATCGGACGGCGCAATATCTGGGGAATATGGCGGGTGAGGTAGGACCTCCCATTTGAGCGTTTCTAGGTAGGTTTTAACGGGTTTGGCAACGTGAGGCCGAGCGTTGTCATGCTGTAGAATCACTTTTTCGTGCCTCTGCTCGTATTGTGGCCGCTTTTCGCGCAGTGCTCGGCTCAATCGCATCAATTGAGTTCGATACCGTTCCCCGGTGATGGTTTCGTTCGGTTTCAACAGCTCATAATAAATAACACCGCCGTGGTCCCACCAAATACACAGCAAAATCTTCGCAGCGTGAATATTCGGCCGAACCGACAACGTAGAAGGATGACCGGGCAGTCCCCATGATTTTGTTCTTTTTGGGTTGCTGTAATGAATCCATTTTTCATCACCCGTAACGATGCGATGAAGAAAATCCTTCCTTTTTTTGCCGCTGGAGCAGTTGTTCACAGGCGAAAAAACGACGCTCCACGTCTCTTGGCTTCAAATCATAAGGAACCCAAGTTCCTTGTTTTTGAATCATTCTCAACGCATGCAATCGCTGAGAAATGGCTTGGCGGGTAACTCCTAATGCTGAAGCAGGCTCTTTTTACGTTTGGCACGGATCCTCATCGAGCAATGCCTCCAATTCAGCGTCTTCGAAGGTTTTTGGTCTTCCTTCACGCGAACGGTCGTCAACATTGAAATTAACGCCTTTGAAGCGATGGAAACAATCATGGCACGTTGTTTCACTTAGCGCAGCATCTCCGTAAACTTTTTGGAGTTCTCAAGGCGCTTCAGCCGCCGTTTTCTTCGAATGAAAGAAGAAAAACAACCCTTCCTGCAAATGACGATTATTCGGCACCAAATCACACATTTTCACACAACCAAAAGTATATGACGCAAAAACAAAATCACTAATGTGTCAAAGCGGTTTGTTTACCATATGTCTAAGCTTGGTTCATGACGTTTTGGTTATGTCACAATCGACCAGCACTTAATACTGGAGCCATCTCTCGAAAAACAGCTAGAACTTAGTTGCGCACCTAATAAAAAATTTTTTTTTTCTATGCTCACAAATTACTGATCCACCCTCGTGTAACAAAACATTCGTTAATAAAGTATTGTTTTAATTGGTTATAAATATAGTTAATGGAAGGTGAAATTATTTTCGTAATTACGTAATTCGATAATTCTGCCTTCCCTATTTGAAATGTTTTTTGTGGATAATACGACATCCTATGAAAAACTAATATTTCATGTACATTGAGGGAGGAGGGAGGTTGTTAACAATATTTCAAGAATAAAATGCATTGATTATGACGTATTTGTATAGCTTCCATAAATGCTGTATTAATTAATATTTTTCTCTTGGAAGGGTAACATAGGAATTTACCATAAAAGTTGGGTGAAATTTGAGATCGCCTTTCATTTCATTACAGAACAACCCAAAACGGTTTTTTACATAGTTCTATTATCCTGCTCAACAACCAATTTTTATTCCAATCAATATCTTAAGGGATTTCTGTTTGTAAGTAAAATAAAGTATCGAATAAAGTTGAATCATATTAGGACTTAATATTTTCTTTTTTATAACTTATGGTAACTTTTAATTTTAAGTCGATGTATTTTTTACATCTCATGGTAGTGACAGAAGCAGTTTTTCTTTTGGAAAAGGTAATTGAGAACCTCTACGAGAATTTTAAATGAATAGCAATATTAACAACGAACATGAATTGTATCGGAAACTGCTCCAAGAGATTGCCTAAACTTTACTCGTTAAATAAAGTTTTGCAGTTATCGCATGAAAAGAAAATTATCAACTGGCAATATTTTAAACATGAATCGAATTTGCTCTTGTTCACTATTAATTAAGTTTAATATTTCATGTAAGAAATATGAAATGTTATTCTTAAAGTTGTATTGTCTACGAGGATAGTTTGACAAGTAGTGAGAATGACACATGGGTGGCACTCTAATTGGTAAAACGAATACATTGTAATTTAGGTTGGCTATTTATATGTTTACATTCCGATATTTAGATAAATCGGTTGATTAGTTTATTTTTGACAGCTGATTGAAAAAGAAGCAACACGTCGTTTTGTTAAAATGGAAAAAGCAGAGTATCGTGCAGTGATTATATACTTCGTAATTAAGGGTATGAAAGCTGCCGAAATAAAAGATGAGTTACGGGAAACATTAGGTGAATCTGCTACATCATCCGCCACAATAAGTATGTAGATGGGTAAATGAATTTAAACGTGGTAGAACAAGCTGTGTTGATGAAGCGCGCTCTGGAGCACCCAAAATCGTGACTTCTAAAGAAAGTGAGAAAGATAGCAGACATGGTAAACATTTCAACAGAATGCGTACACCACATTTTAACGAAAGAATTGGGTCTTTCCAAGCTTTCGGCAAGATGGGTGCCGCGATTGCTTACGACTGATCAAAAGTTAACTCGTTTGCGCATTTCCAATGAGGGTTTGGACCTTTGTAAGCGAAATTTGGATGATTTTTGTAGGCGATTTGTTACTTGCGGTGAAACTTGGATACACTACAGTACACACGAAACTAAACAACAGTCGAAACAATGGTTAGAACGCGGTTCTGCACCTCCAAAGAAAGCGAAAACCACTTTATCGGCAAACAAGGTGATGGTATCAATTTTTTGGGATTCAAAGGACATTTTAATCATTGATTACCTTCAAAAAGGTGCCACAATAAACGGACAGCACTATGCAGAACTTCTACAAAAATTAAATGTTGAGATTCGTGCTAAACGGCTAGGAATGGTAAAGAAAAAGATACTGTTTCACCAAGACAACGCTCCCTCGCATACTAGCGCAGTTGCGATGTCCAAAATCCACGACTTGCATTTCCAATTAGTACCGCATGCACCTTATACTCCAGATCTAGCCCTTGCCGACTTCTACCTTTTTCCAAAATTGAAAACGGCACTAGGTGGAAAGAAATTTTCGTCTAACGACGAGCTTATCATCTTCGTAAATGAGTATTTTGCAAGCCTTCCGGAATCGCATTTTAGAGATAGCATAAGGCCATTGGAGTACTGTTGGAATAAATGTATTGGTCTTTTAGGAGAATATATTAAAAAATAAAAATTATTTTGTATTTAAACAATTCGTTTTTCTTTTCCATTCTCACAACTTGTCAGTCTACCCTCGTAAATTCATTAGTTAAACGTTTACAAGATCTTAAATGAAACTCTCGCTTATATTGCTTCATTATATAGATTATTTGAATCGCCTCTCATTTCTTTTTAATCGAGAAAGAGTGATTAAAATGTGAAAGTAATTTTAAATAAAGGTTCTTTACAAAAATATTTACATTTAGTATACATAAATTTACGAACAACAAGTACATGTGTATATACAATATATACTCGCCACAACTAAATTCATAATTGCGTAAGTAATTACAGTGCCTCTTTTAAGAGAGGAAATATTACTGGAAAATGTATACGTTAATGTGTTTTAATTTTTAACTTCGCTAAGTTAATAAATGAAAATGGAGAATTTTCCGGTTATAAAATGTGGATACCGATAAGCATGAAAGAGAACTTTATATTGTAAATATAAATGCAAAATTAACGACATGTGTACAGCGTGTAAAGGAAGATAATATGTATTCATTAATTTTCCAAATCCGACGGCATTTAAAACGAAATATTAAAGTCATACTTTCAGATTAGTCAGGAACAATAATATATTTTTGCTTGTATGTAACTTGGTTAAGTAAAATTAATTGGAGCACATTTATAATAATGCTATATACATACGTGTATCAATAAATGCAATCTACATTTGGTATAAGTTGTGATATATTGTAAAATTAATTACAAAACCTGTGCGTAGCTCCTTATCGAAACAAGGTATTTTACTTTGTACATTGTGTCATTGCAAAAGCTTTGCAAAAGTGTAGTTAGTGCCAAGATTCCTCTTAGAAGTTTAGAGCTAAAATCAAATCTAACTTCAAATGAAGGTGCAAAGACTTTTATGAACTCAGGGAATTGCAGTTGTTAATGTTTCCCTGGAGGAATCAGACAAAAATCCCTGTATTTAATCTTACTCTTTCGAGCGAGATTCTGATCGGACCGCTATCTTTCTTGTTACGTGTATTGTTCTTAAGATGCAAAGTAAGTTATTTACGAATTCGTAAGTGTTAAATTCCCCCAAAATATTGTAGACAATGAAAAATTTCGAAACTTTTGGAGGGGGGATTGCCAACAAGAGGTCAATTACAGTATAATCTTCCTCGGATAAAAAACACGATTACGGATCAAATAAAAGCTGAGTTAAATGATCCAAAAATATGGCTGACAGAAGATGAAACAACGGATGCAAGAAAGAATAGTATTTTAAATGTGTTAGTGCGTAATTTAAAAAGCGTTGAGATTTCATTGGCTCTTCTTTTGGGTAGTAGAATATTAAAGAAGAGAAACGCGGAAAGGATAGTAGAAACTATAAAACATACCTTTGGAAAGTTCAATATATCGGCAACCCAACTTGCAATGTTGGTTACAGATGGGAGTTTGAATGTGGTTAAAGCTGGAAAGTTACTAAAACAATCATCCTCAATTGCTTCATATAATCTGTTTGCTCCGTGCATGTCATCTTACAACTGAATTTATTAGAAACAGTTATCCAAAATTAGATCAATTTCTATAATAGTTTCTACCAAAAAATTTTTATTAGATCTCCAAAACGCAAAACGCAAAAGCCATCACAGTCGGTATTGACGACATGTATTAAATCTGATTTATATTATGAGAAATTTTTACACATTACTAAACCTTGTATCTTAAATTTAAATCTGCAAAACACTCAGCAATTTCAGTAAGTCAGCGGCTGGTTTCAGATACCGAAATCCATATTCAAAGTGAGCAAATTTCCGAAAATTATTCAATTCTTTTAGATACTATTTCCAAATTAAAGAACACCAAGCTGTCGCTACATGAAGCGCTAGGTATAGTATATTACCTCAAAGCCTTGTTAGGAAATCTAACAGATAGTATAGGAAGATTAACACCCGATAAATTGTGTGCGGTTATAAATAAGAATCCCAATTTTCAAACTATAGTGCGTATAGACAAGAGTTTAACTAAAAACCAAGAGTTCGAATATGGGCGAAGGTCGTTTTAAATTCGCGAACATCATATCGTTAAGCTACGTTTTCGTAAGGACTCAACATGTCGGCCGGCACGTCGGCCGACTTGTCTGCCCTAACGTAAACAAAAAACAATTCGTGTCGGCATTGTCGGACGATATGTCGGTGTCGGGTGCAAAAATTATCCGCACATGTCGGGTTGGCGGTTGTTTGTCACTACGTAAACAGTCAACATGTGATTATTTCTCGCAGTTGTTACCAAGTAGCGCAAGTGGCCGTCCGATGTTTCCAAAAGATCATTCAGACAAAAGTAGGTATGTCTTTTTTCGTGAATATGCATGTGCTTATTCATTAGTCAAAATGGAAAGGCTAAAGGTAGCCCATTTTCAGTTACCTTCGTATACCATGGACTGGAGTAAACGTAACACTATAAAATTAATCGAATTGTACGAAAACGAAACATGTTTATGGGATATTATGTCAGCAGAGCACAAGAACTCGCAGACACGTTTGGATGCCTTAAATTCGATAGCTAAAGCGTTAGAGACAGATGTTGCGACCATTGAAAAGAAAATTACAAATATCAGAAGTCAGTATTTCCGAGAACTTGCTAAAATTAAAAAGACAAAAAGTGGAAGTGCACCTGAAGCTGTATACAAACCAACGTGGTATGGATTTGAAATGCTTTCATTTTTGAGTCCCGCCGTTGAGCCCACAGAGCATACAAGTACTCTAAATATATCAAATAAAAATACAGTAAGTACCTACTAATCTTTCTCAAGTAACGTTTATTTAGGTATCTTAAAATATAATATATAAGTATTACATTCTAGTTAACTCTTTCGTGTAAACTGGTACAAAATTTAAATCTATTTTACATGTTAATAAAATATTCGAGGCACCAGATAAATAAAAAGTGTTCTTATCTTGAAAATCAAAACAGTACCAAGTTTTGTTATTTTTTCGCCCATTTTTCCGTACCTTAAGCACATTTGTGTTGCCAAGACAATGGTCTGGTTTTGAAATATTGGGCGAACTCTGTACGAATTGTAACAGCATTAACATTTCCAATATTTCTTGCACCGTTTCTTAAACCAACAAGTTCAAAATTATCATGTCTCCAGTCTCCCGGAATCAAGTTTCCCTCGTTATCTTCTCTATCAAAAGTCGATGGCGGAGAATAGATATTCCTGCTCTGCTTACGATTTCTTAGAAAATTATGTAAATAAACACAAGCAAATACGACTTGCGTTGCTTTCTCTGGTGCCAATAACATGGGTTTCCTAAGAACTCTAAACACTGCTGATAAAATTCCGAACGCATTTTCAATTATTCTACGCGCACGCGAATGTCGATAATTGTAGGCCCTTTCAACAGATCCTTTAAAATGTTTACCAGGAAACGGTTTCATCACATTCTCAGAAAGTGCAAAGGCGCCATCTGCAAGGATCACAAATGGTACAGGTACTTCTCTTAATGGAAGGCATCTGGGTTGTGGTAAATTAAGCTCTTGCCTTTGGAGCGCACTGTAGAAGTCAGTACTTGCAAAAACTCCGCCATCAGCAATACGTCCTTGCATACCAACGTCGCAGTACAAAAAATTATAGTTTCCATCACAGAGGGCCATTAAAACTATACTAAAATTATGTTTATAATTGAAATACAGACTTCCAGTGTTGTTTGGTGCCTGAATATATACATGTTTACCATCCAGTGCGCCAATGCAATTAGGATAGTTCCATCGCGATTCAAATATTTGTGAAACATTGAACCACTCTTCTTCATTTCGGGGAATCTGAAACAAATAATCTTTCGTTATTTCAGGAAGAAGTTGATGAAATGGATCATGTTTTGGGTTCCGAAATGCATGAAACTCCGATAGAAACAACAGAACCAAATGTTTCACACGAATCACAGGCATTGAAGTCAACTAACACACCTTCACGCAAAAGAAGAGCCACAACAAATATATCAACTATTGCAGATCAAGTACAAGATGCATATAAAGTTATGAAAACAGTCGCTGACAATAATACAAAAAAAGACATCTTCTCAAGTTATGGAGATTACGTTGCTCAACGAAACTTAAACGATGCAAACCTTCAAAGTTGGGCTCGGCACGAAATAAACAACACCCTCTACAAAGCAGAAATGGCGAGCTCAAAAGTTCATGCTCCATCAACGCCGGCTTATTATTCGAATAATCCAGTTCCGACTTCTTTAATTCAACGGACCCCAATTTTTTATTCCAATGCATCTACTCCGTCTTCTTATTCTAACCCACCCACCCCAGTGCCTTATTCTAACCCACCTACTCCAGTGTCTTATTCTAATAACCCACCTACTCCAGTGCCTGATTCTAACCCACCTACACCAGTGTCTTATTCTAATAACCCACCTACCCCAGTGCCTGATTCTAACCCACCTACTCCAGTGTCCTATTCTAATAACCCACCTACCCCAGTGTCTTGTTCAAACCCACCCACTACAAACGATACAACAAATTATTTGGTAGAAAATGTAAATTATGATATGTTTCAATCTGATGTGTAATCTTTTAATATAATAAACTAAATAAGGCATTTTTCTTACCTTGATTTCTTCACGAAGAACTTCAACGATTGCTTCACAAACATCCGGAATTATTTGCGACAACTTAGTTTTCGATATTCTATGCTGATACATCAAACTTCCATAGCTGTCACCTGTGGCTAGGAACCGTAAAGTTACTGCTAATTGTTCCCCTGGAGATACAGTATCTTTCCTTGCTCTTTCATTTTTAATAATAAGGGGCGCAACTAAGTGTAGTAGCTGTTCAAACTCGGTGAAAGACATGCGAACAAAGTTCTCATATCCACTTTGCAAGCGAAGATCATTCATTAAAGAGCTGTATGCACCTTCCAAGCGTCGCTTAGCTAAGAAACTTCTAATATACCATCTTTTGGGTTTTCGTTTTGATTTTTTTTGACTTTCTACGATCGCATGGCTTCCTGCCAACACTACGAAAGCTGATATCACCTGTACTACTTCACTGTCTGCCATCTTGTAGCTAACTACGGATTTCGATATTTCGATTTGAAGGCCGTTTTTCGACATGTCTGCTGCCGACAAGTAACAACATAAACGCCCGTCCAATTCACCGACTAGTTGATCTGCAGACATGTCGGGCCAACAAGTCGCCCCGATTTGTCCTTACGAAAACGTAGCTTTAACAACACAAAACAAACTAAAATAGAAAGTATTTACATTTATTATCTCTAATATTGATAGTCACTGAGCCGTATGCTACTGCGTAAGCACTCGTTTCTGCAGCCTTAATAATGTATTTATAACATATAGATATACATACATATACATTAACATACATATACATATTTATAATATGTTCATTTACAGTTTTTTGTTATGTTTGATTATATCTAAATTTATTATTAAATTTGTAATTTAAAACAATCTGTTTTATTTTAGTGCTGTTTTATTTTCGTTGTGTTCACAATAATTAAAGATTTAATCTGGCGTGAATCAGATAAAAGACACACTTTGTAAGATTTATAGGAAACAGTACACGGAAGAAAAAGGTCTTCTCTCTTCTTTATATCCCCTTGTTAGACGTATCATTATTCTGATCGGAAGCATGGTTAGTGTTTGCTTTGTAAACGCCTTTACAATTAATCAATTAATTAATCAGTTATGGCCAATTTTGTCTGTGGAATCATTTGTCCTTACTTTTTAGAAGTACGTACTTTACTAACACAATGGTTCCTTAATTCATTACTGTAGTTAAGTTCAGTAACTTATATTCCATTAATTCACCTTCATAAATTTCTAGAAAAACTTTCATAGGCTTGCCACATTTTAATGCATGCAGAATGGACGAACGAATTATTTTAAGACATACGTATTTTCAGATGAGCATATTAATCATGATTTATTTTATATAATTCGGTACTTTTCTGGAGAAAATATTACATGGAACTTTACGAAACTTTTTACTTAGACGAAACTTAGTAAGCTAATAAAATATTTCACATTTCAATTCCTGAAAACGACACGTAATATCTAACATCGATAAATTTTCAAATTTTTGGAATTTTTCAGAATCGTTTTAAACCAGAAAAATTGTAATTCTATATCACCAAATTTGTCCATGAGAAACATGTCCAAATTGTATATTCAAGTTATATGAAGCTATATTTTACAAGTACCCTATACATACTATTTAAATTTGAGTGAATGAACGAAAAAAGCGGATATATGGTAGCTGATACGACGTATGGCAATTAAATAAAGAGACTGGTGTGAGAAATGTTATTTATTGCAAATAAACTTATATTTAACTTTTATCCCCTTCAACATATTCTCCTCCCCTATCTATACACCGCTGTATACATGTCTTACATTGTTCAAAACAATACTGTAGTTCATTAGTTGTCAGCTTCTTCGACAGCTCTGTCATTTTTGTTTTTACATGTTCAACAGACTGAAAATGTATTCTGTTTGCTGCACATTTCGCTTTTCAGAAAAAGTAGAAGTCACATGGTGCGAGATCTGGAGAATATGGAGGATGATCAAGCACAGCAATCCGCTAAAAACTGCTTCACAGCTAGGGCATTGTGGCACGTTGCCCTTGTCCAAAATCTACGAATCGTTTTTCCACAAATGCGGTCTTTTCTTATTTCTGATAAACAGTTTGACTCTCACCCAGTTTGACCCACCCTGTTAGTCATGATAATACCCTTGATATCGAAAAAAACGACCAGCATTGCCTTGAATTTCGACTTGCTTATAAGTGCCTTTTTCTGTGTTCGTGATCCGGAGGTCTTCTAGTGCACCGATTGACGCTTTCTTTCCGAGTTATACTGGAAAATCAAAGTTTTATCATATTTGATGATTCTTGTGATCAAATGTGGTTCTTATGTGAGTCGTTTGATTACGTCAGAGAAATGTTCATCCGATTGTCTTTTTCTTCCTAAGTAAACTTTTTCGGCATACTTTGTGCACAAACTTCTATCATGTTTAATTCATCATACAAAATATGTCTTACTATTTCTTTGTTAACGTTTACCATATTGACAATCATTTGAATGCTCAGACGTTAATCCTTCCGCACGAAAATATTAATTTGTTGAAAGTTTCCTTCAATTCTTGTAGTCATTGGTCGACCACGACGTTCATCATCTTCAACTTCTTCCCAACCTTCAGAAAATCGTTTACGCTATTCAAAAACTAGCGCACGCGACATAACGTCACCGAACACCTACTTTAACATTTATAAACATTTTGTTGGCGATTTTTTAAATTTGACGAGAAATTTTAGGTTAAGGGCTCACATATTACCTGGGTAAATTGGGAAAATCGATTTTTCAAAAAGGTGCTCATTCGAAAGTATTATACTTCGGGTGTCTACCCTGAAAATTTCATAAAGAAATTCGCAGTAATGACGAAGTTATAGCGTTTTGTAACCGACCGGGTAAGCAACGAATAAAGGTCGGGGCGCAGGTAGACGCGGCCTTTGTCATCTGTTTGGCTATAGTCTATACATACGATCCGGGTGTTCTCTCTCCTGTTGGATTCTACGTATTTATCGCCCTTTATATAGCAAGCATGTTCCGAGAAGTTGATGGGCCTTAGGTTAGGTATACATACTTTAAGACGCTCAGTGCCCAGTCGTTCGCTGTTCGTCGAAAGTATAAATCACGTCATCTGGAAAATTGCGCCAAAAGAAGTGCACAGCGGCCTTAAAATTGTTGAAATTGCTGCAAATATCGGTGCATGTATCTTCAATGAGGATGCTAGAAGTATATTGCGAATAATACAAATATTGGACGTCAAGACAGGGAGAAATGCACATTGTTGGGCTGAATCTATAGCATGCGGTTTGCCGAGCGCTCTGCGACAAGGGCGTCAAAAGAAGCAAGAACGATGTTGACATAGCAAAAAAAGGATTTAATGGAAGCATCAACGTCTAGAGAAGATCCGTCATATGGCCCAGGAATCGATGATTTCATGTAAGTTTAAAAATAAACCAGTTATTCCATTGTAAAGTGAAGTCAAAACTTCACGCGTTTTACTCGAAACAGTATTTTCAAAATCGGTACCAGAAATATCTCCGCAACTACTGAACCGATCGGGACTGCCATGAACGAAAAAAATTGAATTCGCAGAGGCACGTCTGGTACCGCGAACGCTGTCGACAGAAACACACCCAGGAAAAACGACTGCAATTTTTTTACCGTTCGAAATTTTCGAACCCAATTTTCACACAATTTATAATAAATGCCATACTTCAAAATGTTTATTGTGGTTTTAAAAAAAAAATGCAGTTTTATACACGAAAAAAAAATCTTAAACATGACCCTACTTTTAGGTGCTCAGCTATATGTGAGCCCTTAATTCGGTGCTTGATTTTATGTCAACTATTATTACGGCACTACCTGATTTAAATATTATTGAGCATGTGTGGGATTATCTTGACAGGAAAAAGTGTGAAAGAGGGCCAAAGAAGAAAAATCAATTATGGAATATACTACAGGAAGAGTGGCACAATATTCCTGAAAATTTCATTAATTCATTAATGGAAAGCCTACTACGAAGAATGCAGGATACCATAAAAAATAAAGGTGGTCATACAAAATATTGAAAATTTAAGTAGTATCCCAAGCAGCACAATTACTATTTGGGAACGTAATTACGACTACTAAAATGACTTTAAAGTGTCCCGCGACACTACACGGGAACGAAAACACGACGTTCCTATTACTACATTACTGCCAAAATGGGGAATAATTTCGTAGTAATATTTACAGATCCGCCTTGGTAACGGTTACGGTCGCCGAAACGTGGCAGAGTAGTTCCCGCGACTACCAAGTAGTGTTTATATTTGACGTATATATTTCTCTCTTTCTCTTTCAACTTATCTTCTTAGATTTATTATTATTGTATACACATAAAGCCACTGTGTATAAAACGAAATGTTATGCGAATTGAAGATGAAAAGGTGTAGGTATTGTAAAATGAAATGATAACAAAATATTTAGATAAGTTATTATATAATAACTTTATACTGAAATATTTTGTTATTTATTCGTTTAAAGTTTAAACGAAAGCAAGTTTACTGCAAAATGTAGGCATTATACCTCTAAATTTTTTATGCGCCCTTATAATTTTAATTTTTAGTAAATTTTTATTTAGAAATTTTTTTTTTATATTTTTCAATCCTGTCTTGAAATTTATATAAAATTATATTATCTTGATTTATTATATTGAAATAAGTTATTATTCGATATTTTTGATAAAACTGCTAATTTACCTGTAAATAATTTTATATGATTCATGTAATTTTTTAATTTTCATTTCCCGGAAACATAACCTAACATTTTACGGATTACCGATCCGCTGTCACAATTCACGTAACAATATGGCGGTTCTCTATCATAAACATATATTACTTTGAAAACCCAGGGAGTAATATCTACTTCATAGTAATTTCTAATAGTAATGTCCACTTAGAAGTAAATTTACAACATAAAGTTATTTTTTCGGGTGAAGGAAACGTTATTTTGACTTACGAATATTACTTATAAGTCGCCCACTATTAGGGGAAATTTTAAGTCTTTATAACGTATTAAAAACTTCAAAATTTACTTCAAAGGAATTACTACTTTATAGTCTTTTTTTAGTCATTTGACTGTCGTAGTTTACTACAAAGTCTTGGTAACTTCAAAGTTATTTTATTAGGAAAAGTGAAGTCGCTAAAACCAGTGAATTGACTTTGAAGTTATCATACTACAAGGTAACAAATTTTAGTAGAAACGTCGATCCGGCTACTGTAAATTTGGTAAATAAAGTAATTTAGACCAAAAAGTATTATTTATAGTAGTAATCACGTTTATGCTACTACAAATAAGTTCCGATCTCGGTTTCGGCTACTTTTGTGCTTGTTGGGATATGTTTAAATATCGATATGTGCTAGTTTTCATACATTAAAAAAATTTCATCTTGTGTAAGATTATTATTTATCCTTTTATAATAGTTTCTTATAAAATTCAAGGAGGTGCTTCTTTCTTTTGCACAGTACTGTATATATATACGTATACGTATACGTATGTACGGACATAATTCGTATAATCATGTGTTCAATCAATCCAGTGTAAAGAAAACATTAAGTTCTCTCTTCGACTCCATTTTGACAGCCGAACATCTAATAAAAGAAGGATTAGTCCTTCGAGAATTAAGATAATACGTGTAAAGATACTCCTTTCATAGGTATAATTGCTCCCACTACTGCCATGCCTCCTAGTCATTTATCTTCATCATGTAATTATATTAGTTCAGTATTTTTTCTTTTTCTGTTCTTTCACTTATTTCAGAAAATCATTCGTTCGCAATGTTAAAGTAAATTATCAACACTCTTTGCAGCACGAATGAATCTAAGCAATCCATTTCAGCACTCTATAATTTATTTCAACTTGTCGGACTTATAATAGGAGCTATTTTCACTATTATGCGAATGGGTTTTATCTTCGACTGAATTGTCTAAAGCAAAAGTCGGCTCTATAAATATTCTGATTTATGTAGATGTTAGAGCGTGCGAATAATAAGAAATTTTGCCTTTGTTATCTAAATATATAGTCAGCGAATATAATTTCGTACGATTTGGTCACTTAATTAATTTAAAATAAAATCTTTACACATAACCGTGATTACTGAGGAGTGTCTAGCTACACTTCTCAGTCTATTATATCGTAATGCAAACGATAGATAAACATGGAGTAGTAAAAGACAATAAGCATTAATGTTACGAGCGTTTTTAAGTTGCCTTAGAGAACAAAATATTTATTTGTTTCAAAGAAAATAAATATGAAGGAATTTGAAGGTAATTTTGATGGAGCCTGTGGTTGATTAACTTAATCACTTAAGCTTGATATATAACCTCTATAACACCTTAGTAATTAGGAATACTCTTAAAATAGAAACTGATATTATCCAAAAAGAAAGAGTCAATAGATTCATAATGGCGGACTCAACTTACTTACTACTTAACCTTTCGGTGTCGAGTCATGCTGGAGTCGAGTCCTCCGCTTCCCCTCTCCATATCTCCCTCCACTTTCCTCTGTTGCTCGCCAAAGCCTTTACGTTCTCCCATCCTATTCCCCTCTTCACAGCCGCCGCCCGCACTTCATCCCTCCACGTTCTTCTCGGTATACCCCTCTTCCTCTTTCCAATCTCCCTAGCCTCAAACATCTGCCTAATCAACCTCTCCTCGCCCCTTCTCATTATATGACCCAACCACCTTAGCTGACCCTGTTCTATCGTCGTTTCTATTGGGATTATGTTTAAATTTTCCCTAAATACCTGGTTCCTAATTTTATCCATTCTCGTTTTCCCCTCTATTTTTCTCAGGAATCTCATCTCTGTGCTTGTAAGTCTACTCCTCTGCCTCTGTGTTGTTGTCCAAGATTCGCACGCGTATGTCATTGTCGGTTTTACCACTTTTCTAATTATTTCCGCTTTTACCTGTCTTGGTATTTCCTTCTTGCTTAGGAAGCTGTTCTTTATGCTGTTATATAGCCTACCGGTCTTTGCTATTCTTTCATTTATTTCGTCCTTCAGGGTTCCTTCCTTGTTTATTATCACGCCTAAGTATGTGAATCTATCCACCTGCTCTATTATCTCGCTATCTATCTGTATCCTGTGCTTCTCCTTCCGTGCTCCAATTATCATTGTTTTAGTTTTCTGTTTATTTATTTTCATATTTAGTTTCTTCAGTTCTTCATTAATAATAGTTACATTTCTTTGCATTTGTTTCTCTGTTCTCCCTATTATCACCATGTCATCCGCATAACATAGTTCTGTCAAGCGTATACATTTTAATCTTCAGTATCCAACTGGATATACTTCTAGTCTACCTCTGCTCTGCTTAATTGCTTCATCTAGAACCAAGTTAAAAAGTAGTGGGCTCAGAATTCATCCCTGTGTCAGTCCAATTTTGTTAGCAAATGATTTGGATTTTTTATTTCTTATTCTTATGTAACTCTCGGACTCAAATCATAGTTATCTAACAAAAGATGGCTTCTTTCAATTTTCTTATCAATCGTTTGCTTAGTTTCTCACTAACAAAACTAAGATACGAAGCTTGTTGAGTTGAGCTTTATTAAGAATATCGCGAGATAAAATGGTTTTGATTCGGAATTAATCAATGTATTAATTAGGACGGCTAACATAAGAAAGACAATTCGGGATACCACATGTCTGTCACCTCAAAGCAATCGAGACATATAAATTGCTTAATTTATATGTTTACCTTTTCTCCCTTTGACGAAAAATTTGAATAGTATTTTTAAAGGGCGCGGTTTTCAAGTTACATTTCGGTCCAGTAACTCTATCAAATCCCTCTACCAAAAGACAAAGTCGAGGACAACAAAAATCCGGAATTTACGGAACTAAATGTCTAGTTTGCAGTAAAAAATATATCGGCCAAACAAAACGATTCATAGAAGCCCGGTACAAGGAACATATTGCGCATATCAAATTCAATCGGCCCGAAAAATTCGGTTTAGCAAAATATGTGTTGGAAAGTAACCATAGTGTAACCGCGGATTGATTGCATTTGGTAAAGAATGTGTGTAATTATCGTGAATTAGATACGTATGAAAGCATATACATTTTGAAGAATAAAGGCAATGTATTGAACATCGACTTGGGGCTTACCCATAACTCATCTCTCTTTGATCTCTTATGGGGTAGACAAGGAAAGATGTTGTAAACGCTTGCAGGTACCTTATTTTAGGATAATGTAAGGCTAGAATACAATTTTCTTTAAAATTATGTGAAAGGAATATATAGTGTGCGTTTTGGCATTCGACGGTACAGATCGTGTACGGAATTTGTTTCGCTCGGACTTTTGCCGTAGTTTTCCAGGTGCGACACTGTTTAATTACCTGCCAATGATGACAAGTTGTCGAAATGCGCATACAGAATACGAAAATTAATGTGAAAAGGGGTATATATCAATCTTAAGTGATTAAGAAAAAATGAAGAAACTATTTTTTAATTTTCATTTATAATATTTCATAATACTTTTCCTTACCTAGTTTTATTGTCAAAATAAGCCAAGTTAGTCTCATAAGTAGTCATTACTAACTGGCACATTATTGACATAAAAAAATTAAAGTGAAGTCTATAGTAGAATGCTTATAGTACTTTAAATGGGTAAGATATTCTCTATCCTGTAAACATATATATCAGTATAGTTAAGAATATGATTGCATATAAACATGAAAAACCCATTGCAGTTTGTAATTAGATTAGAATTGTGTCCAATAGTGATTATGGCACATTCAAGCTTTTGATCTCATAGGTTTAGATAGCTCAGTTGGTAGAGCGCTCATACGGAAAGGGAGAAATGCGAATTCAAATTTCATTCGAGGTAAAAATTTTCTTCAAAACGTTTTGCAATAATTAATTGTCATCGTAAAAGCGTATAGTATGGTATATACATCATGTTGTGGGATGGATCATACGGAGTTTCCTGAAATTATATTTCCCGGCTTATTCTCCTTTATCAGTCCTAATATTTTGTTCGCAGTTTTGCCTCCAGCTACTTATCCATACAAATTTTATAGGTCTTCTTCATCGTCTTACTCTTTCTGGTTATTTTTAATTTCTTTTATCCAATAATTTACTATTTAACAAGCATGACATGAATAGTCACAAGACTTCAACTAATCTGTCGTTATACAAGCAGTATTTAACTCGTTTCTAACTTTATGTTCTACCTATTAAATGGAAGAATACTGAAGTTTTATTTAAAAATATATTGGCTTGGTTCAAAATATTAATGAAGAGTCGAATAAATGAATACCACGTTTAAATTAATAGTTGTGACGCATATGAAATATATAAAGAAAATATAAGTTAAGAATTTTGATTAAGAGGTGACACAACAATAGAATAAACTTTTACTCGCAAAGACTGTATAATGAATAGCTCAAAGTTAGGTTAAGAAAGAGCTCCTTATTTTACAAATTAATTACATGATTGTGAATATTTATGCGCAAGAAAGTGCAACCTAAGTGCTTCCAACTTTTCATTTATCTTGATTAAATGTCGGACCTTTAATCAAGTTCCCTAAGAGTACTTGATTGCAGGAACTTCAATCAAGATAGCTGGATAAACGTAACCCCTCTTCACAATGATCTTTTCGTTTAGTGAGTTTAATATATCTTAAATAACACCCGAGAACGGAAATGACCTGTAAGTTTGAAACTAGTTTGCTAATACATTTCTGTACAGATTAAAATAATAATATGATCAACTAATTTGTTGTTACTTGTGTTCTGTTAAAAATATTTCATTTAATTGTTATCTTCTGTCTAATACTAAGATAAATAATCAGTAGAATGGAATTTTGGTAGAAACTACAGTATTGTATGAAAAAAATATATATAATTAACGTTAACTATTTATAAATGTGAATAAGATGACAATAGAATTGGTTTTACAATCTTATTAATCACGAAATATGAACTTTCAATTGAATACGTGTTTTGTTCTCACCTTTCAATTTTTAAATAAATAATACATAATTAAGCCGTTACTTTGGATGTTAAAATGGCATCCAAAAAACTAGTGACAGACAGATTAGTTGTCTGTTTTGAAGTTCTGTTGAGAATTTCACAGTCATTCTCGCAAGAAATTAAATGATTTAATCGCTTGCAGAAAAACTGATCACTTAAAAATGAGAAGAGATAAGTATAGGAAACTATAATACTATTCGAAAGAAATTAAAACTATAAACCGACAAATATACAAAGTATTCTATTTGGGAAAATCGACTTATGATGTTAACTAAACTTGGTATTAAATTTCCACCATCCTGTATGCAATTAGGACACTGAAATAATTGCTTGGAGGTCTACCAATTCGAAATGTTAATATTGTCGCCCTGTTTTTATAAATGTAAAATTTTACTGTATTTTTTGTTTTTTTTTAAAAAATAAATATTTCGAAAACTGTTAATTTTAGACATAGGGAAATTTTATGTATGTCCGCACATTTTTTATGTAGAATGCAAAATTGCAGTAATATCCAAAATGTTCTATTTAAATAAATGAAGATGACGCCAACTTCTGATACAACTGGAACCGGTACATAATTGCTATTACCTTATTTGAGGAGCGCATGCCCGAACACAGCTGTATAAATTTTCAAAATTCAAATCGAAGTAGTATCTGGAATACTGCAATAGTGCGGGGGGGGGGAGGTCACCCTGGGGCACCCTGTATGTAAATATTAAATAGTCTTGCTTAGGATTTAATACCAATAATCACCGATTGATGCCAATTTGTTCATACTGTGTGTTTCTGCTGAATTTCAGAATTGATTTTAAATAGTTTCTGATTAAAATATCTCTACTAGTGCTATATCGATATCCAGTGTATCTTAACCTCTACCATACACTAGTATGTTGGCCTTCAGCAGATTAATTAAAATTTCAAACTTTTTGTAACCATTTGCAATTGGAAAATTTTTTAATAAAGAGTTATTACTAAGAATTTAAGGTTTTAACAGTATTTCACTGCTTTCCTTTGATCAGTGGATGGTGTCGCAGAAAGAAATAGAAGTCAAAGAATGATAAATCGGATAAATACATTTAATGGGCAGTTATATCTCCATATTCCAAGAAGTCTTGGTATTAGTTGCTTTAAAATGTCTAAACAAAAGTCATCATCGTCTTTTCGTTTGACTTTTACAAGTTAGTTTTTTTGGATATCCTTCTTCTGGTGGTATCTAATCAATTTTTTACTGCATTTTCATGTTCACGCAGTTGCAGTTGAATCTTCATATTCCAAGAAGTCTTGGTACTAATTGCTTTAAAATATCTTGACAAAAGTCATCATTGTCTTTTCGCTTGACTTTCACAAGCTATTTTTTTGGATATCCTTCTTCTGGTGGTATCTACTCAATTTCGTACCGCTTTTTTAGGTTCACGCACTTGCAGTTGTATCTCCATACTCCAAGAAGTCTTGGTATTAGTTGCTTTAAAATGTCTTGACAAAAGTCATCATTGTCTTTTCGTTTGATTTTTACAAGCTATATTTTTTAGATATCCTTCTTCTGGTGGTATCTAATTAATTTGTTACTGCTTTTTTAGGTTCAAGCTCAAAACACCATGCTTCCAACATTAACTTCAAGTAAGTTCAAATCTTTTCGGGTAGTCGTTGACAAAGACTACGTCTCCAAACCAGTATAGAATTAATACTGTTTTGGTTGTTCATCAACTTGTGGAAATCAAATCGTGAATTAAATTGATGAAGGTTCACATGTTATCCACAGTTGATATTAGAACCTTTAAAATATCTCCAATTAATCTCACATATGATTAAAGTATTGCTCGATGAAATTACGTTCTTTTAGGATGTCAGCATCACTAAATTCAGTTTTTGATCGACCTAACGTCGAAAGCTCTAGTATTTTGTATGAATTTATCATTCTGTGCTTTTTGACGGATTCGATGCGGTTGATAAAACTTCTACCTAGTTTAGTACAATTATATTTCTTTGTTTGGAACAAATTTTCTAAATACCCGTCAAAACACATAGTCACTGTTGGTGTTCTAATTATGGTGTGGATGGAATTAAGTTCATGAGCAGTTAATACAAAATTAATGAAGTTTTTCGCCTTTGACAACAAAAAGTACATCTAATTGTAGCACTAGTTAGGAATTAACTTCATGAGCAATTAATACAAAGTTAATGAAGTTTTTCGCCTTTGACAACAAAAAGTACATCTGATTGTGACACAAGCTTTTTCCATTTTCAGTTTCTTTTGGACTGTGTAACTGCAAATTAATTATTGTGACACTTCGTATCCATCATCCAATAACATCTTATAGTCTGCCTAAAGGCTATTGTATTGGGTTGGCAACTAAGTACTTTCGGTTTTTACTGATAGAGAGCGTTGCTTTATTTTTTGTATAACGTATGTTAGTGCTGTACTTTACCGTTTGTCGCGTGGTACTAGTCACATTGAAACTTCAGAAGCAAGTAGTGCGTGATTTTTATTAAAGCTATTAGTTGTGGGTTAATTTTAAATGGAGTGCAGAAACGAACATTTTCGACATATTTTACTATTTTATTTCCGTAAAGGAAAGAAAGCTGCTGCGGTTCACAAAAAGATATGTGAAGTTTATGGTGCTAATTGCTTAACAGAGCGCACGTGTCAGAATTGGTATAAAAAATTCCGTTCTGGAGATTTTTCCCTCAAAGATGAGCAACCTTCTGGTCGGCCTACTGAAGTTGATGATGAGCAAATCAAAGTCATAATTGAAGAGGATCGTGATATAACTGTTCGAGAGGTTGCGGAGAGGCTACATGTATCGCACATAACCATTGAAAAACATTTAAAATGTCTTAGGCTAGTTAAGAAGCTTGATATTTGGGTACCTCACGAATTGAAAGAAATTCATTTAACACAAAAATCAACTTTTGCGATATGCACCTTAGACGAAATGAAACCGACCCTTTCTTAAAAAGAATCATCACTGGTGATGAAAAATGGGTCCTGTACAGTAACATAGTTCGAAAACGATCATGGAGCAAACACGATAAACCAGCTCAAACCATATCGAAAGCTGAATTGCATCCAAAAAAGATCATGCTGTCAGTTTGGTGGCATTACAAAGGTCAATTCTGATGTTTACGGTCAACAATTAATAAAACTGGATGAAGCAATCAAAGAAAAACGGCCAGAATTGTCAAATCGGAAAGGTGTAGTTTTCCACCAAGATAATGCAAGGCCTCACACATCTTTGGCAACTCGTGGGAAACTATTGGAGCATGGCTGGGAAGTGATGCCACATCCCCCATACAGCTCTGATCTAGCACCATCTGATTACCATTTATTTCGAAGTTTGCAGAATTCTTTGAATGGTAAAACTTTCACAAATGACGATGACCTTCACTCGCACCTGGTTCACTTTTTTGCTGATAAGGACCAGAAATTTTATGAGCGCGGAATCATGCAGCTGAAAGAAAGCAAAAGGCAAAATGGAAAATATATAATTAATTAAAAACTATTCTTTGTTTAAAAAAAAGTGTTTTATTTTATACTACAAAACCGAAAGTACTTAGTTGCCAACCCATTACTTTGACACACTTAAGTACTCTTTTTAACGCTCGAGTGCTTTTCCACGTAAATAACTATCTGAGTTGTTTCGGACGCTCTGTTTATTGAGTAAAATTCAGTATAATGCATGTGTATTGTAGAAACACGTAATATGCAAATTACTTTGTAATATAGTAATAAGAGATACAATATGATTTCGAATTGGTTGTTTATGACGATTTGTTTTGAAGTTATGATGCATCTAACAAACACTACATATAATAAACCAATTATAAATTTGGAGTGCTACATCCACAAACATCTAATAAAACGCAATGAATAAACAACGTGCGGAAACATTGAGGTCGTATTTATTAACCTATAAATAATATATTTGAACATCATATTTTAATTTACTACCTTACGCTTTTACCAGGGAAAAGCTGATATAAATCCGATTGAACTAAATACATCCGAATAAAATTGAAATATTTCGTTCTAATAAAATGTTATCTATGACATGAAATTGATTTATTTTCATTATGATATATGATGTAATTTCTCTTTTAAATTGGAATAAAAAGCGTAATTAATCGCATTAACTACGAGTGTGATTTCATTTGTGTTGATATTTATTCGTAAATTTTATAAATAAAAGATAAATATATGCACATTGAAAATCGAAGCCGTATAAAATTGTGTATATATTTTAGTGTGGAATAAAGAAGATATAGTCGCATGCTGCATGATACGCAATTTTTACAATAACCACTTATAATAAAGAAGAGACATTCAAACGTTTGTTATAAATGTAGTATTATGAACGGAATATAGAGCCAGTAAATAGAAAAAACGTTACAGAAGACGTCGGGTTTAAATTGCATAAAAATACCAGAATAGGCAACTACAATTACTCTACCTCTAAATAAAAAGACTACAGAATACATATGTATATTGTTATTATAAGTTTATTATTGAATGAATTGTAAGAAAGATTGATTCCAGAACTGGCATTTGAAACAGTTCTGGATATACTTAATTTAGAGGTGACTCTATATTGCAACAAACTGAACAACTACACGTAAAAGTATAGAACTAAAGGGTTTTCCAATAAGGCCTTTTTTTCAAAATAAAATGCAGACCATTTGAGATATTTCAAATACTTTATTATCGGGTTGAAGTACAATCAAAACATTTATATGCTCGACTTCGTTATATAGCCACCGCGGGCACGTTTGCAGCGGTCATTTTTTTGGCCTAATTTTCGATGACTCGGCCACACAATTCGGCCGAAACGGCTGCTATTTCGCGTTCAATGTTGGCTCTGAGCTCTTCCAACGTTGTCGGCTTATTGGCATGGACCAATGACTTGACGTAGCCCCGAAGAAAAAAGTCTAAAGGCGTTAAATTGCACGAACGAGGCGGCCAATCGATTGGTCCATTTCTTGAGATAAAACGCTCATCAAACTTACTCTTCAATAAATCGATTGTAACGTGTGCTGTGTGGCTTGTGGCACCGTCCTGCTGAAACCACATGTTGTCCAAGTCCATATCTTCCAATTCGGGCCAAAAATAATCGGTAATCATGGCGCGACAACGACTACCATTCACAGTAACTGACGGTCATTATCGTCTGACCAGTTGGAAGTAGCTCGTAGTGGACGCCGCCGGCATGCAAACCGCACCACACACAGTTATTTTTTGTGGTCAATGTTGTGCTTAGCGAACGCTTGTGACGGCTCACCGACCAATCCACGCATCTTTTGCTTATTGACGAACCCATTGAGCCAAAAATGAGCTTCGTCACTGAAAATGATTTTGCGATGAAATTGATCATCTTCATATTTTCCAGAGCCCAATCGGATGAACGTACGTTTTTCGCTTCAAATGGTCCATTGGCTTTTTCTTGTAACCAGCTTTGTGTAAATGGTGCAAAACAAGATTTACGTGGAATTCGCCATAAAGTGGTCTGGGCGATGCCAATATCGACACTGCTGATGACTGATTTGGATCAATTGTACGGACGTTTCAAGAATTTCATCAGATTTTTCAGTGATTGGACGACCAACCCGTTATCTCACTGGCACATTGAAATTTCACACAACGAATATGAAGACTCAAATTTTTCCGCGCTAAACTTGTTATTGCCTGTAAAGTACCTTCACAGTACACAGCACAAATTTTATCACAAGCCTGCGCAGCGTTCTTCCCCATCATAATAATATTGCAGAATATAGTAAATTTTTATAATTTTCTCCATTTTCAAGTTGCGAATAACTTTACCATGATGAACAATGTTTTTACTGAATAAATTAACGTTGACAGGTCGATAAAAACGAGAAAGGGTGTCGCTGTGACTTGTTGTTCTTTAGTTATCGGCAACCAAGGCCCTATTGGAAAACCCTTTATATTTAAGGTTGATAAAAATAGTACCTATGTGACTCTAGTAAGATAATATGTAATAGAGAGACTCCTATTAAATATTAAAAAAATAAAACCTTAAGTCATTGGGCAAGATATTCTAATTGTAAATTTAGTTTTTTATAGAAATGCTTACAGATCATTAGGAACCTAAAATGTATTAAGTTTATACATATTAAATAACATTATGAAGAATGAGTGAGTATAGAAGGGAATATGTAGTAGACGTTTACTATAGATCAGTTAAAGATAGAGTTCGATTATTTAGAGAAGAAACTTCAAGGTCAATGCGCTCGGACGAAATTTGGTTTAACATTATGAAGGGGCGACCCTGCTTTCAATGGTGTCCATTGTTGTTCGTGTGTTTATAGTGTGTGTGCTGTTTTCGCTGTTTTTACTTGTTAGCTTCATAATTTATATAAAAGACTATTTTTTCAAAACCATTTTATCAGTGGTAAGTGAAAAATTATTACGATTGAAATAAAAAATATATACAGAAATATTAAAGTTAGGTTAAGTATTGTTTGGATGCCACCGTGTTGCGCCTATGGTAGAATCTCGTCGCGCAGATTTTGATGAGTCATAGTTTCTTCTCTAAATAATCGAACTCTAGAAAATATGTAACCACTATAAAAATTAAATTGTTATAATACGTTTATATTAGTTATCAGTTATAGTTATTAGTTAATATTAGAATAGAAGTGGGATGATTTTAAAAAGGACACAAGCTAAAATAAGAGATTTAAAAGGTAAACAATGTATCTAAAATAATTAGATTAGATCGCCGACTGAAAGTGCGCGAGTTAGCATACATAGTAGGCACTTCATCGGTACATCGCATATTATCTTAAAATTTGGACATGAGAAAGCTGTGTGCACGATGGATGCCGCGTTTGCTAACACTCGAGCAAAAACAGTGTCGTGAAGATGTTTCAATTGAGTGCTTAGCGCAGTTTTACAGCAACAAAGCAGAATTATTGTGCCGTTTTATAACCATGGAGGAAACATGGGTCCATCACTTTACACCCGAGAAAGAGCAATCAAGACAATGGACTCAAAAGGAGGAATCGGCTTCAAAGAAGGCGAGGACCGTTTCATTTGCAGGCAAGGTCATGGCATCGATTTTTTTTAGATGCGCGTGGAATAATTTTCATTGGCTATCTTGAAAAAGGAAAAACTATCGACGGCGAGCATTATGCGAACTTATTACACCGTTTGAGCGAAGAAATCAAACAAAAACGGCCGCATTTGGCTAAGAAGAAAGTGTTGTTTCATCAAGACAATGCACCAGCTCACAAATTCGTTACTGCAATTGCCAAAATTAATGAAGTAAAATTTGAGTTGCTATGTCATGCACCGTATTCGCCAGATTTAGCCCCCTCAGATTATTTTCTATTCCCAAACTTGAAAAAATGACTCAGTAGTCAAAGATTTTCTAACGATGAAGAAGTGATGTCGGCAGTTAATGGCTATTTTGAGGAGCAACACAGTTCTTATTATAAAAAGGGTATTGAACTTATTAAACATCGCTGCGAAAACTGTATAATAATAATAATAATAATAATAAGAAAACTTTATTGTCCAACAGTGAAACACCATTAACAGGACAAAATATAAACAACCATAAAATAAATAAATGCAGATTGCCATACCCTAAGTAAACACAATAAATAATTCATACAAAATAAAGAGTTAAAAAAAAAGAACATATATATATATATGAACATGTAAATATAACAAAATGAACTAAACAAAAATGGTATACCAGACATAATAAACTCAGAAATCAAGTCAATGAAACGGGTCATCATAAAATTGCATAAAATATATGACCAATCGGTGACTTAGCCAAAACATTAGTTCTCGCCCTAGGAATTCCCAACAAGTTACTGGAACGGGTGTCACGGCCCGGCACACGAAAATTAACGCACTTGAGTAATGCTGCACTGTCAATTGAGTTTGTTAATAGATTGTGCATAAATCTGGCACTGTACATATTGCGTCGATTAGATAGAGACCGAAAGTATAGAGGCTGAAAGGAGATTATGTTGAAAAATAAATATATTTCTTTCCAAAATGTCGGGTATTTCTGGGATCACTCTCGTATACGAAATATTTATTTTTAATTAATATCGTATTTAATTTTCCTAAATTTTTGCTTCTAATTTAAGCATTTACATAAAACGATCCTTAGTAAGTAAATCTATATATATATAATAGAATTTTCAATGTAAACAAAAAGATTTTTAGTTTTAGTAATTCTCTAGAAATAATGATTAAGTATTTATTAACTATGAACTGAAAAGAGAAAAACAATTTTCCTCCAAACTATATAATAATTTGTTGAAACAAAAATCATATTATTGTGTTAGTGTACTGTGTTTTCATAATAACTGGAATCAACGTGTAACATGTGAAAATGCCATCTGGTAATATAGGCTTAAAAGATATTTTTGCTACACGCGTGAGTGTGGAAAACTTTATATAAGAAAAGTAATTTGGTTACTATTCAAAGCAAAACGATTTTTTTATAACCAATGTTATATCCAATTTGAACACTATTAACATAAGCAAAATGTTGTAGCAGAAAATTTAATATTATATATTTACGTATGTATATATATATATATATACGTTTTTTTTGATATATATTTACACACACACACACACATATATATATATATATATATATATATATATATATATATATATGTAAATATATATCAAAAAAAACGCAACACCTTTCACTTCACTAATAAAACAATTTCCTAGCTGTTTTCAATTTATATTAATCTTTTTTCATCACGCGAACCTTATTTTCGACGAATATTAAAAGTAACCGCAGAGAGTGATTTTTAAATCGAATACATAGAAAGTTGCGAGTTTTTGAATCAAATAATTTAATTTTAATTAAATGAGTTTTTTTGCATTTTCGTTCCGCACAATACATCCAAAAATGCTTTATAAATTCTGATTAGATTACATATTTATTAAATGAAAATAATTTAAAATTTTACACGTTGACTGGAAATTTCTTGCGAATTCAATCATGGAGAAATATTTCAATTGTATACTTCTGTATTTCTTTGCTGCACATACATATATATTAATTAGTATATTAATAGAAAATAATAAGCGACAATGGAAGAGGTGTTTGTAATAATTCAATTATTAGGTTCATTTGTTTGCTACAGTTATCAAAAGAGTTTTAAAAAGTTCTCATAGTAGGTATAAAATTACACAATACTTTCAATAAAATGGGAATATGAAGACTTCAGGAAGTTTGATACTGTACTGTTTACATTACTGTTTTTATTCAAACACATTTGCCAAAATTCAGAGAAAGTATTCATAGACGTAGTTTGGTTATAATCACTATTCGTTGAATATTCAATTATTTGCTTCGATATAATTATATTTTCTAACAATTCTTTTCAAATCCCATTAAAAAGACTTTTAAAAAGCTCTCGTAGTAGGTATAAAATTACACATATTACGTATACTTTCAATAAAATGGGAATATGAAGATTTCAGGAAGTTTGATACTGCACTGTTTACATTACTGTTTTTATTCAAACACATTTGCCAAAATTCAGAGAAAGTATTCATAGACGTAGTTTGGTTATAATCACTATTCGTTGAATATTCAATTATTTGCTTCGATATAATTATATTTTCTAACAATTCTTTTCAAATCCCATTAAAAAGACTTTTAAAAAGCTCTCGTAGTAGGTATAAAATTACACATATTACGTATACTTTCAATAAAATGGGAATATGAACATTTCAGGAAGTTTGATACTGCACTGTTTACATTACTGTTTTTATTCAAACACATTTGCCAAAATTCAGAAGAAGTGTTTATAGACATAGTTTGGTTATAATCACTATTTGTTGAATATTCGATTATTTGTTTCGATATAATTATATTTTCTAACAATTCTTTTCATATCCCATTAAAAAGTCTGCTAAAACCACTACAAGTAAATCCAACTTTTACATTAAATACACGTTTCGTTACTTGATTTTGATTTCACGGTTAGCAATACTGTTCGTTGAAAAATAAAAACTCATTTATTTTGATGGTGCATTTTCTTAGTGAAACACTGAATGCAGATGGAATGTACAAATTTGCTCGGATCAATTTAATGAAGAATGATTGGGCATTGATTGCGAAATATTTGTTCATCGTAAACGTGCTATTATAAAACAGTTTGGGTAGGAACACAGTAAGAAGATAAACTTAACAGATGGGACTGCTCTCCTATTAGAAGATGTGCACTCACAATCGTATTGAGAACATAAGTCCTCTTGTTGGAGAAAGTGCCCAAACTAGACGTTCGTAAACCTTTTATGAAATATGGATTCGACGCTTTAATTTACTAGTATATCGGAAAGTCATTACCGGTTTTTTTGTTAAAAAAAATACATATTTTTCAAGATAATGAAAAAATTTATTTATAAGTATAGGTTATTTAATTCTATACATCTTGTCCATCTTTTAGGCAATTTATGGATGAAATCCTCAAAAAAATGTTCGTCCTTTGAGCAAAACCATTCGTCAAATCACTTTCTGACTTCTTCAAAATTGGCGAAGTGCTGATCTGCAAGCACGTGCTTCATTGATTGATTGATTGATGCGAAAAGACGATAGTCGGACGGGACAAGGTCTGGTTGGGTACGATGGGTACGATATTATGTTCCATCCAAGTGCCCCCAACGCTTCCTTGATCGGTTTTACTGTATGAGGCGGCGCGTTATCTTGTTGTAAAATCACTTTACCATGTCTTCGGGTCCATTCTGGACGTTTTTCTATCAATGCATGGTTTAAATTGATAATTTGTTGTCGTTAGAAATCAGTATTAACTGTTTCACCAGATTTCAACAGTTCGTAATACTCCACGCCACTCTGGTGGGATCAGAGCATTGTCTTGCGCCCAAAACTGTTTGGCACTGGAATCGATAGATCGGCTTCGCCAGGTGGTAACCATGATTTTTTGCGCTTAGGGTTTTCGAAATATATCAATTTTTCACTATTCGATGCAGAAATGACGACCATACCTTTGAAGAAGCATTTCACAGTCGATTTTTCGATTTTTCCATTTGCCTGTCATTCAACTGATGTGGCACCCATTTTCCCATCTTTTGGATTTTTTCCATTGCTCGTAATCGGTCGCTTGGCGCTCGAGTTGGGCTAAAATTAACGCTTCTGCTAATTGTATTTGAATCTGGGCTGGGTCTTCATCCAATAACTCCAGCAGTTTCGCATTTCCAAACTTTTCCGTCTATCATAATGATCTTTGTCTTGCACATCGAAGTCACCTATTTTGAATTGTCGAAACCACGCCTCACACGTTTTTATGATTGGAGCCTGCTTACCATAAGTTTCTACCAACAAACGATGACTTTCAACGACTTTTTTCTTTTGAATAAATACGTGCGCAAATATATTTTTTCAGGCTCGAAACTCGACGTTTTCAAAGAGTTATATATATATCAAATTATAACATTGCATACTTAAATCAAGCGACATCTCTTAGAAAAACCGATAATGACTTTCCCGTACACCTGGTATTACCTAACGTAATAGAAGTACATTTTAATTCAATTAAATTTGTTGGTAAATTTTTATGGATGATATTTGATTGTTCATAAATGTAAATATTACACAATGTATAATTTTTTTGGATTGATTCGTAGAAGGTGCCTAGGGCATTCACAAAAATTCTCTCGAAAAAGGAATCCAAACATAAACTTTCTACGCATTCGAATTTATCCGGTGTTCCATGAAGTTATTTACATTTTAAATTTTGTTATTTTTTACCTTTTTGGTGAGATAAATGGTAAAATTTAGAAAATATTTTCTTTTTATTGTATATGTATATGTATGTGTGTGTATTTTTATGAATGTTATTTTATAAATACATGTGCTTTCCAATAAAAATATAAATCGTAGTGGAAATTTGATGTGCGACATTTTGTATATTTATGTACTTGATTCGATAATATAATTTATTACTTGAAGACGTAAAATATGGAATAACAGATACCATCAATCTCTGCGTGCAAATTGAAAATCTTTGCCAATACCTTTATTCATACCAAATTTTCTGCTTCTTTCGCGTTACTGCCGTATTGAGTAGAATAAGCGATACGCGCCATTAGATAGATTTGCGAAGCGTCGAAATTGCGAAATGTGTATAGGAATTTACACTTAAATAGATTCTGTATGTTGGTCAATTTGTAGGGTTTCCTTAATACGAGTGAGAGCAAAATATTGATTTTCAGTAAAAGTACAGCTTACGCAAGTATTACATTGGAACATTACTAAATAATGTTCAGAATATGCAAAAATACATTTAAAAATATTAAATTTTTAAATCAATAAGAGCAGGTTTCGTAAAATGTATAATTCATTGAAATTTATTACTTATTTTGCATGAAAAGATTCTAAGAAGAAAAGAACTAAGTTGTCATCTTCAATTCGCATCAATACTGTGTTTATTTTTTACTTTAAATGACAACTTAGTTGTTTAAATACATACCTAGGATGCAAATACGAATGTCGTGAGAATTTTTTTAACTTGTTTTTTAGCCTTCGTCCCTTTGAGAGACATACCGTCTTTACTATTACTCAATGTTCTTAAATATGCGTCATGCATATTTAGTTTTGTTAGTCTGTCGCAAAGAAAGCCGAACTTTTTTTAAAATAGTAATTCTTAGTGGCGTCATCTATTAAACAAATATGCGTCGGTATTGTTCACCAATGTTACGTCAAAATATCATGACATTTGAATCATTAGAAGCAGAGAAATTACGTATAAAGTAACAGTGTGTGAAACTTGAACAAAGAGCAAATATCAAGTTCTGTTTTAAACTCGGCAAATTGTTTACTGAAACGTTTAATTTGATTAAACAAGTGTATGGTGATACGTGTTTATCACGTATGAGTGTGTATGAGTGGTACAAACGATTTAAAGATAGTCGTGAGTACATAAACGACGACGAATATCCTGATGCAAAAAAAATTATGGTTGCCGAAAGAAACATCGAACTTTTGCGTGAATTTATCAGATGAGACGAAATCCTCATTGCGTTACGTGGACATGGAATAAATGTTTCTAAAGATTCAATTCATCGCATTTTGACACAGGATTTGGGACTGTGACAGATTTGTGTAAGGTTTGTGCCACACAAGCTAATTGACGATCGAAAATTGCTCCGAATTCAACACTATGCAGACTTGATTAAAGTATCAAAAAAGAAGAAAATTATAACTGGCGATGAGACGTGGTGTTTTCAATATGATCCACAGACCAAGCGTTAAAGCTCTGAATAGAAGCATCAATGCGAAGAAAGAACGAAAAACAGCCGTTTAGAGAAGTCGAAAGTGAAGATAATGTTGATTTGCTTTTATGATTCGAGAGGCAAAGAGATTGTACCAATTAACCAAACAGTTAATGCTGTATATTATCTTGGTGATAGGAAACGTCTCATCGCTCGACGTTTATCACTGATTTTCTGATACAAATGGCTTTTTAACCATCAACCATTCACCGTATTCACCGAATTTGACCCCGTGTGATTTCTATTTATTCTCCAAACTACATTTGCCGATGAAAGGGCAGCGTTATGCCGACATCGAAGCCAATAAAAAGGCGTCAATAGCGACCTCGAAGGACATCTATAAAGACGAACTTAAAAATGCATTCGACAAATTAATTCACCGTGCAAAACATTGTATCGAAACCAAAGGCGACTATTTTGAACAAAGTAAATGAATTTTACTAAAACAATAAGGATTTGTTTTTATTTTAAAAAATTTCGGTTTTCTCTGCTACAGACTGTAACATATTAGTGGAAAAAATTCTGCTGGAGAAAATATAAAATAAATTAATTCAAAATAAATAAATATATTATACGCAGATGAAAGTCAAAAATTCAGTAATTAAAATTGTTTAGAGTTTTGAGCCCTAGAACTATATATAATTCTCGTAATTGTAAATATATTGTAACACTCAAAATTAATTTCGTTTTATATTGGAGTTTCAAACTACTTCCCGCATTTGTTATATAAACTAATCTGAACTGGAAACCCCTCTTTTGCAGTTTACAGTACCTGAAGAATTCATGTTCCCTTTGTTATTTGAATTTAAATCAATCTTTCATCTAGTCACACTATTTTCATTTAAAAATTAATATTCAACTCAGATTTAAGCGATAGAGCCGAAGGTAATATTTGGAAGGAAAACTAAATTTAGATCGTCACAATCCGTCACTTAAATTTAGGTGATAAAACATGTAGAGCAGAAAGCATTTACCTGTCCCCTGCTCAAGGTAAGGAAGGGTATTACTTTACTACTTTGAAAATATTATAATACCAAAATTTCTAATTCTATTTACTCTCGACGAGATTTTTCAATAGAAAATAAATTTTGTTATGTAGATTACTATGATTTATACATTACAATATTATAAAGAGCGCATATTTTATTTAACAAATAACAAATGTATGCAATGTTGAATTTATATTAATCTAAACTGGAAACCTCTTAATCCTAGCTAACATTTTGTATGAATGTCTTTAAAATATACGAGGGTAATCGTTTATATTTCGGGAACTGTCAACACTGTTAGTGTTGCCCCCGATCTGATGATTGCATTGCGAAGCTTGTCATTTTTGACAATATATTTACCTTGACAGATCAATAAGGTTGATATTTTTCCACAATTAACTATTTGTAAATTCTGTATACGCATTTCGACAACCAAGTTGTCATCATCAGCAGATAATTTCAAAGTGTCGCACCTGGTAAAACACGGCGAAAAAATTGTACGAAAAATAAACTCCGTACGCGATCCGCACCGTTGAAAACCAAGACACAATGCACATCTTGGTTTTCAACGGTGTGCACATCTTGGTTTTCAACGGTGCGGATCGCGTACGGAGTTTATTTTTCGTACAATTTTTTCGCCGTGTTTTACCAGGTGCGACACTTTGAAATTATCTGCTGATGAGGACAACTTGATTGTCGAAATGCGTATACAGAATTTACAAATAGTTAATTGTGGAAAGGGGTTATATATCAACCTTATTGATCAAGTCAATCAACCACAGGCTCCATCAAATTCAATTACCTTGACAGTTTTATTATCCGGTCGCTATTTCTATTGTTGACAGTAACTTGAAAATTTTATGTTAGCGAAAAAATGGAATTAACTCGTGAACATTTTCGTGCAATTATTTTTCATAACTTTCGGCGTGGATTGTCTCAATGAAAATGCATCGACGAGCTGAATTCTGTTGTTGATATAGTGAATTCAAACTTGGAAGGCGCTCGTTGGATGATGAATTTCGTGAAGGTCGTCCCACAAATGTTGTATCGGA
The DNA here is from genome assembly GCA_031893035.1 of Dermolepida albohirtum. NCBI lineage: Eukaryota > Metazoa > Arthropoda > Insecta > Coleoptera > Scarabaeidae > Dermolepida > Dermolepida albohirtum. Next base: position 117,896 of record JAVIWB010001692.1, read on the forward strand.
AAACATTAATGCAGTGTCTGAATTAATAATTCAAGTTCGTCATGTGACATACCGTAAGATCGACGTATCTCTAGGTATTGGTAATGCTAGGTTGCATAGGATCCTGCATGAAAATTTAGTCGTTCAGAAGCTATGTCCACGTTGGGTACTAAATAATTTGACAACCGCTCAAAAAGGACTGGCGTCGATTGGTGCCAAGAAATGCACAAAAAATACAATGGCGGTGCTTCGAACAACATTTCTTAAGTCGCAATAGGTGATGAACCTTGGATCTATATCTATGTGCCCGATAGTAAACAGCAGTCGACTGTTTGGGTACTCCAAGATGAGCCAAAACTAACAAAAGTTGTTCGCGCTCGAAGCACATCAAAACAAATGGTCGCCGGTTTTTTTGAAAAAACCGGTCGCGTTGCAATCGTGCCTTGAGTTGTAGAACGGTCAATTCCGAATGGTACACAACTATTTGTTTTGCCAAAACTTTTTGAACAAATAATGAAAACATGACAATGCGAGCTCGCACAGGTCAGTTTAAACAATTGAACATTTGACCGCGCAAAACATTAAATTGAAGAGCCATCCTCCGTACAGCCCTGATCTGGCTCCTTGTGATTTCTTTTTGTTCCCGCACATGAAGAATAAACTTCGTAGTCAACGGTTTCTACGCCTGAAGGGGCAGTCGAAGCATTGAAAATTCATATTTTGGAGATACCGCCTTCACAGTGGCAGCAATACTTTTCGGATTAGTTTAAACGAATGCAAAAGTGCATTGATTTTCAAGGAGAATATTTTAAAAAGCAACAAAACTGTTTTCGATAATACAAATTTTTTTTTTGTTTGCTATTCGCAAAATATAAACGGCTACCCTCGTATAAATGCTATTAAAATCATATTACGAAATTTTCATATTGAAATAAATATTTTACTTTCAGCATCAATTTTGTGGGATAAAAATTTTTAAATATCTTTTAAAACATACCTTCTTAATTTGGAACAAATTTGGAAATTTTTCAGTTCGATATTTCACATTTTCTACAGATTCTCATTTTATAATAGTTTAGTAGTTTGGTTTATAAACAATGTGAACCAAATTAGTTTTACCCACTGTTCTCATTTAGTTAATTAATAATTCGATTACTATTGTGACACAATTTCAAATTTATCAAGTAATAGAAAACTCATAATAACTATCCAAATGCCTAATTATAGCATGTAATGATTGTGGAAAAATTAATATAACAATAAAAGAATTACAATTTTCTCTCAGTCAATATACGATGGAAAATATTTTCACGGTCTTAGAAGTCAAAATATAGATTATGTAATTTCGAATATGTGAGAAATTTGACTTACAAATAGATTCGTTTCTCTTGAACTCTTATTTTAAAGTGGTGAAATATTATTTGCGGTCATGTGAAGAAAAGTTGCTTACACGTGCTTTATTTTGTCAGGGTTCAGTGAAATACGAATTGTTCTGACTGAAACTTTAGTATATACTTTCTGAACACGGCAATAACTTCAAGCGATAGAAAAATATACCTTATGAGAAAAAAGCTTTCAAATTTATCACATAAGTATATACACGTCCTATTGGAACATAAGTCATTGCGGAAAATACCTTTTTTTTTATTAAGACCGATAAATGTTATAAAAAGGTAATAATAGTTATTATTATTCAATTATGTGAATGAATTGAAAATTTATAAATATTGTTATTATGTTATTTTAATAATAAAATATATTATAAAAAAAATTCCTTCTATAATTTGTAAATAAAATATACAAAATTATTAGACACTAAATTTAAGAACACTCTGTATATGGAATGAATTTTCAAACATGTGGAAATTTTATATGCATATATATATATAGTAGTATCCTATTTAATTTTAAAGACTTGTGAAAATATAATAAAAGATACATACATTTTTGTTAACAAATGCTGGAATATATTTCTTTGTGTCGATATAAAATAAAGCCTATTATTTAAAAGTACGAGGGTGGTCCCAGAAGTACCCGACCCAACAAAGAAAACACAAAAATTTTGGAAAGAAATATATTTATTTTTCAACATACTCTCTCTTCAGCTCTATACATTTTTCCCAGCGATGTTCATTAAGTTGATACCCTTTTTATAATAAGTATTCTCTTGCTCCTCAAAATAGCCATTAACTGCCGACATCACTTCTTCATCGTTGGCAAATCTTTGACCACTCAGTCATTTATTCAAGTCTGGGAATAGAAAATAATCCGAGCGGGATAAATCTGGCGAATAGGGTGCATGAGGTAGCAATTCAAACCTTAATTCATTAATTTTGGCCATTGCAATAATGGATTTGTGAGCTGGTGCACTGTCTTGATGAAACAACACTTTCTTCTTAGACAAATGCGGCCGTTTTTGCTTGATTTCTTTGCTTAAACGTTGCAATAAGTTCGCATAATACTTGCCGTTGTAAGTTTTCCTTTTTCAAGATAGTCAATGAAAATCGTTCTACGCGCATCCCAAAAAAACCGATGCCATGACATTGCTTGCAGATGAAACGGTCTTTGCCTTCTTTGGAGTCGGTTCTCCCTTTTGAATCCATTGTTTTGATTATTCTGTTGTCTCGGGTGTGAAGTGATGAACTCATGTTTCATACGTGGTTTTGAAGCGGCGCAAAAATTCTGCGTTGTTGCTGTGAAATTTCACTAAACACTCAATTGAAACGTCCTCACGACACTGTTTTTCCTCGAGTGTGAGTAAACGCGGAACCCATCCTGCACACAGCTTTCTCATGTCCAAATTGTCAGATAATATGAGATGTACCGCACTTTTTGAAATGCCTACTATGTCTGCTAGCTCGCGCACTTTCAGTTGACGATTATCCAGTACCGCTTTGTGGATTTTCTTCACCATTTTTGAAGTCGTCACCTTATTTGTTGGACCACTGCAATGCTAGTCTTGGCAGCTCGTATGGTCTCGTTTAAACACTACTACTCCATATATCATTGTTTTAAATGAAGGAGCACACTCACCCAGAGTAGAATCCAGTTCAGCTTTTATATCGTTGGGCTGAGGCCTTTCAAATATAAGATTTTTACAAATTCACTAAAAACGTTCACTATTGATGGCTGCCAAACAAATATTAGACAACGTGGCGTCTTCAAACTTGAAGCATATGCTTTATAGTTTGTATACTTTCTAATACAGCGATATTATTCAAACAACTACCGCCATCTCTAGGTCAGGCCGGGTACTTATGGGACCACTCTCGTACTGATTACTATTGTAAATTTTAAATAGGTGGTAATTCTTGTAAATTAATCATAGTAGACAATAAACTAAAAAGGAAATAAATTTGATTTAATACAAAGTATATTAATATTAGATAGAAGTAGGAATCGTAAAAGAAATACCAGAAGATTTTAGATAATAAAAATAAATTGTAAAATTATCCCAGTAAAAATAACTAAAACCTTTTAATTTAATAGAAAAGAATGCTTAGAGGATAATATGAGTTCATTTATAAGGGAAAAGGAAGAAATAGAAAATTTATAATAGGTTTTATATAGATAAAATACATAATTGAGATAAAGTAATTAGAAAGATATGATAATAGAAAACATTATATGTAGTATAGGAATACAGTCCAAATAAATCAAAGTTCTCTGAGTTGGTCGTTTTGCGAACCGCAGCATTCCTGTTACTACCGACAAGACCGTAACATCCCAGTATTTTCTTTGAGAATCCCAACACAGGAAAATTCACTTATATTTTCTTGTTCGCTTCCTAATAACTTGGCTAGTCTTTGTGGTTCCTATAGCAGTTGCCGCTTTTTAATTTACGACTTGGTTAACAAATTTGATCAAAGAGATCGACTTTGCTTCTCATATTACATAGTGAATTTTTATTCGTTTATTTAGAATAGATTTATAGAGTTAACGATTCATATACCATCTAGCATTATTTTATTATTTGTTTGGATTGCATAATAGTAAATAATCAAAGGTAAATATGTTTCTAAATTCTATATCCTTAAATCAATATGAAAATTCGAACGTACGAAGAAGTACAAACAATTCAAACACAAAATAAAATAGGAAATATAAAAGTGAAATTACAACGTTGTATTGAACAAATGCGAAATATTGATGCGACGTTTCCTGCATTCATTTTTTATTACTTTCGGGAGATGGTAGGAGGGAAGAAAGTTTTAGACGTTTTTGGAATCTACATTACGAAAATCACAGTTTGATTTTCCGCCCACCTACTTGATCGTTCGTTTTTCCGTCCGTCGAGCCCGTCCGGACGAGCATTTTTTAACCAAACTATTCAATGGATCGAATCGAATAGAAAATTATAAAACACTTTTTGTTCGTTTCTTCAGCTCTTGAAAATAAGTTTTGCAATTTTCTTTAAAAATGTCTCTAACAATTTTGTTTAAATTACATAAATTAATTAAATTGTGGTAATTTTGATGGAGTTTGTGGTTGATTCACTTAATCACTGAAGGTTTCCACATTAATTTTCGTATTCTGTATACGCATTTCGACAACTGAAAAACTACGGCAAAATACCCGTACGTAGACAAATTCCGCACACGAACCGTACCGTTGGAAGCCAAAATGGACACACAGTGTGCAGTTTTCCAATCTATTTATTAATTTTCCTTACACATGTTTCCTACTGAATAACTAAATTACTTTCCTCTCATTGATGGCGAATTTTGTAACAATCTTTCTATAAATACAACTAGTTTATTCGAATTACTGCTTTTAGTAACTGTTAAATAATCTATTTTTACTTAAAATACGTTTATTTAAGAAAATAACTAAACTAAAATTTATTTATTAGGTGCGCAATTCAGTTCTCGCTTTTTGATGAAAATGTAACTTTATTGTGAAAAAATGTTTACAAATGAATCATTCACAATATTGCCCATCGCTAGCAACAACTTTTTCCCATCTTTCTGGCAGAGCTCGAATACCGTCACGGAAGAAGTGTTCGTCTTTTGAGGCTATCCATGAATCAAGCCATTTTGAGATGTGTCCATGTGAGCGGAACTGCTGATTAACCAGACCATGTGCCATAGAACGGAACAAGTAATAATCGGACGGCGCAATATCTGGGGAATATTGCGGGTGGGGTAGGACCTCCCATTTGAGCGTTTCTCAGTAGATTTTACCGGGTTTGGCAACTTGAGGCCGAGCGTTGTCATGCTGTAGAATCACTTTTTCGTGCCCCTGCTCGTATTGTGGCCGCTTTTCGCGCAGTGCTCGCCTCAATCGCATCAATTGAGTTCGATACCGTTCCCCAGTGATGGTTTCGTTCGGTTTCAATAGCTCATAATAAATAACACCGCCCTGGTCCCACCAAATATACAGCGAAACCTTCGCAACGTGAATATTCGGCCGAATCGACGACGTAGAAGCATGATCGGGCAGTCCCCATGATTTTGTTCTCTTTGAGTTGCTGTAATGAATCCATTTTTCATCACCCGTAACGATGCGATGAAGAAAACCCTTCCTCTTTTGCCGCTGGAGCAGTTGTTTACAGGGAAAAAACGACGCCCAACGTCTCTTGGCTTCAAATCATAAGGAACCCAAGTTCCTTGTTTTTGAATCATTCCCAAAGCATGCAATCACTGGGAAATGGCTTGGCGGGTAACTCCTAATGCTAAAGCAAGCTCCTTTTGCGTTTGGCACGGATCCTCATCGAGCAATGCCATCAATTCAGCGTCTTCGAAGGTTTTTGGTCTTCCTTCACGCGAACGGTCGTTAACATCGAAATCACCATCTTTGAAGCGACGGAACCAATCACGGTACGTTGTTTCACTTAGAGCAGCACTTTTTGGAGTTCTCGATGCGCTTCAGCCGCCGTTTTCTTCGAATGAAAGAAGAAAAGCAACACTTCCCGCAAATGACGATTATTTGGCACAAAATCAGACATTTTCACACAACCAAAAGTATATGACGCAAAAACAAAATCACTAATGTGTCAAAGCGGTTTATTTACCATATATCTAAGCTTGGTTCATGATGTTTCATTTATGTCACAATCGACCAGCCCTTACTACTGGAGCCATCATTTGAAGAACAGCAAGAACTTAGTTGCGCACCTAATATAATATCTTATTCTTCAAAAATGATATGTTTTTATATGAATAGTGTTGAATAATATTGAATTATATCTCTTTGATATCCAGGGAAATCTTAATTTTATTGAAATAAATTATTTCAAGATAAGTAATTCATTCTTAAACATTTCTTTTAATTATAATGAATGATTCTAAAATTTATGTGTCCCGTCCTATCTTAAATGCTGTCGTGTCATAATTTATACTGCAAAAATTTCATTTTGAGATGCATTTATTGAATTAATTCTTCTTCTAATTTTGTTTATCGTATATAGTAAATTAAGTAACCTAACAATTATGTAAAATTGAATTAAAATATTTGGAAAAAAATAATATAAATGTAGATCTTTTAACCGGTTATTTACCTCGTATTTATTTAAAACTGCAACTTTACTTGGATACACAATTTTACATCAGTAAGAAGGTAAGTAAAGTCAGTGCTGTGGAACCATACTCTTTATTAAATTAGTCCGACTGCACTACCTTCACCATTAAATTAATTTTCAACCTCGAATTTAGATGTTTTAATTATTTCATATGGATATTCAACCAAATTTGTAGCTCTTAGAATTATTACATAATTGAATATTAATTAATACAAGGATCAAAAAGAGTAACGTTTGTGGAATATAATCATGTTATAAATCTACCCGCGAGAGCAGTATAACGGAAAACGGATGTAGAAGGACACAAAGAACTGTCGAGGGAAACATAAGCGAGATGTATGCAGGGAGTAGCAAATATGTCATACAGCTCGAGACAGTAAACGAAGGTAACAACTTACAAATAAAAGGAAGTAACGGATGTACTGCTACTACTATTACTTCTCGCCAACTATTACTGCTTCTACTACTTGCTTCTATAAAAAATGTAAATGTAACTAAAAGCAATAAATAATTTTTACTCCATCCTTTACCGTGTTAGTTCATAAACGCGGTCAAGTAAACGAGATTAATAAACGGAATAATTTATTCAACTTTCTTCATTCTCAACAGTTTTGTTGATTGAACCATGTCCAAATGCCTCCATATTATAAAAACTGCTTTATTACAAAATATTGTTTAAGTTAATGCTCAAGAAACTTAAATATTCATTTATTATGCAGTTTTTAATATTGTAATTTTGTTTGGCATCAAAAATTTAATTATATATTAGTAGTTTGTTTTAAATTCGAAGTTTTATGTAGCAATTCTAAGCATGAGTAATAAATACGGAAATAGACAAATCAAGTGATATATCGTATGTAATTATATATTCATAACCCAGATGCTCAACTATATACAGACTTACTGATGACTATGTTTTATTGTGTGTTATGGAAAGTCAGCCGTATGTTTTTCCGAATGTAATATCAATTATTCAAAATAGTGCTACCGGAAGAAAAAGTTTTTGTATTTGGTTAGTATATTATCAGATTGGGTGATCAAATAAATCTAGTTTGGTAATAATTACCAATCGATTTAGAGAAGTTTCAAAAAACAACAGTAACTAATATGATTTCGTTAAAATCTTACGTTTATTTCGGTTCAGCAGGAATATGATTTTGCTAATGGTTCTTGAAAATTTTAAAGGCACAGCAAGCGTTCGAATACTACGTGAATGCTGCACTGGTCGTCCAGTTACTGTAATAAGTAATAGGAATTAAGGTAAGGTTCTTATCATGAGTCTTACAGGCTCCAAATATAAGGCTCCAGTGAACGTTTTTGAAAATATATTTTAAGCAAAATCTACCAGAACGAAGTTCAAGAAAATGGCAATTTCACCTAGACAATACAGTTGAGCTCATGAAATTTACTGTTGACAGGCTTTTCAAGATGTACTTAATAACAGCAGGAATTTCAGTGCTGTCCATCCTGTGAAAAACTACGAGACGAAACTAATAAACATAGCGATCTGAAATTTTTTAGTGGATGATGCTAGGGAGACATTTTGCCAGTACATTATAAAAATATTCATAAAAGTTTGCTATCTGTCCGTCATTCCACAGACTTTTCAGTTCACCCTTGTAGGATGCTTTAAGAGAGAAATGATCATTATGAGTATTTGAAAAGAGCGTGTGTATGTACATAAACATTTTTGCAAATATGTAGGAATACGAAACAAATTCCGGAAATCCTTTTGCGTGTAATGGGTTAATCCAAGTAGACTAAACGTTTATTTCGGTCCAGCATAAACAAAATTAAATAAATGAGCTTCGAAATTGAAGTAATACATTTAGAAGGGTTTAAAATGTCTTTCCCAAATACTATATGTCACCCTAGTTTCACATTTCTCTAGTAAGTAGACCGTTGAATATTCAGAGGGTCTTTAATGAAATCGGTTGTTTTACCCAGAACCTTACAGTTCAGATGTGTTATGATTTACACAGTTTTATCCGGAAATTATGTAAAATCCCGTTTAATAAAGATCTTCGCTTGGTGTTTTAATTTTTGCATGTATGTATATATTAGGACACCATGTTTTAAATGACATGTCTTCTTACTGCATATTATATGGGAAACCTATACGTAAATACCAATTAGAATTTTGCGAATAACAAAAGCAAATGTTATGAAATTATTACTGTGATAAAATGTATATACAGTCCCAGCTTGAAGGATAAATAGAGGATTTCTAGAATCAATATTCAAAGTAACTTATATCTTACAGTACGGATTACATTTTCTTGTACATTTTTCTTTTTTTGACAATATTCCTTTGCTGTCATTTTTCGTGGAGTATAATGATATATAAAATAAACTCCAATCAATTTTTGTAATACAAAGTTTGTTGTGGTTCAACTTACATTTTCTAAATTGTTCTTTTCATTTGCTAAAACCCTATACAGTATTTATATCTGGTTAATATTATGGTTGTTTAAATACCATTATTTAATATTTTATTTCTATTTAATTTCATTTAATGTAACTTTCGTATATTCAGTATGTATTCATTCCTTCCAAGGCTAATATTGCAAATAGTTAGACGAAGTTTATTTCAATAGTCTTTTATGTAAGCCGCATAAGCGTATTTTATTATGCCATAGATCAAATACGATGTCATCCTTATGTCTGACTCACTCTCGGCGCACCGGTAGATGAGCTTCAGGTGCGCGTAGTATTCTACGTGGTCTACGTGCGGATTAGGCTTTATATCTCGTACCTTCTAGAACGTTTTTCTCCCTTACCACCTTTTCACTTGGCGTTCATTTTACAGTTGACGATGTGTGTGATATTTATAACAGAATCAGTCGTTCGCAAGGGCGGCAGCTTGTTACCCATGTAGGGGCTACTCAGTTACAAGGATATTGTATACATTTCAAAATAATTAAAGTAATACCTATATAAGGTAATATCCAAAGATATTTGGATGTGAGAGAAATATAAAAGAGAGAAAAAACGACGTCATCTTCGAATGTGATTAATACGGTACAACCCGGCCATTAACTACAGGTATGTCTTTTAGTAACGTCTTTTGCAATGCTTGTTTCAATGGAATTGTGCTCTTTTAGGGTTCTTTTTGCCCCATCCTTCGTTCATCGTTTCTTTCATCTGTGTGCGGGGCTTCGCAGACATGCGGGGTATCAGTAAGGGAAGAACAATAAGCAGGTCAGACCGATTTGTTATTCGGCGTATGCTTCGTAACGTACTTAAGTGAAGAAACTTGTATATATAATTTTATTTATTTTATTTATTATGTAATATATATTATTCACAGATATTTGGCGTTAAAGTTACGGGACAGTACTTTACATAATAAATAAAATTATATATACAAGTTATCTATACTTAAGATACGTTAAAGTTTACGATATATATATATATACAGATATATATATATATATATATATATATATATATATATATATACGGGGACAATTTATAGGGAATGCAAGTTATTTTATATTGTAATAAGTTCTTGCCTGCACATTTATCGTGTATTATTATTATTATATTCTTTTTCCTTTTTTTGCGGGATAGCTAGTATTTCCAGTTAATTGTACCTAAACAGATATTTATATTTTGCTTATTATTTCAATAAATGCTACACCATTTCTTCTAAAGTTTTGTGCCAACCAATTAAGAATATGTGATAAAAGCGGTTAACTGAAGAACTGGAGATAAATATGTAAGGATGTGAGAGACTAGAAGAAAATAACGTAAGAGCTACTAGGACTCAGAATATACTTGAAAAAAGAATAAAGAACATACTTACAAATTGATTCTATAACTTGGCGTTAGCCATCTATTGAAAACATTCAATGACAATGATGAAATGTATAATATACATATATACAATTATTCGCAGAGAAATACGAACTTTTTTAAAATAGTAATTGCTAGTGGCGCCATCTATTTAAAAAATAGACGTTGGTAAGGTAGATCTTTCTTAAACGTTATGTCAAAATTTCATGGCATTTGCATTACTGGAAGCAGAGAATTGCCCATAAAGTAACTGTGTGTATTTGGCATTTGTCGAAAAATGAATTTTGAACAAAGAGCAAATATCGAGTTCTGTTTTAACATCGGTAAATCGTTTACTGAAACGTTTAATTTGGTGAAACAAGTGTATGGTGATGATAGTCGTACGGGCATAAATGACGACGAACATCCTGGTGCAAAAAGCACTGTGGTTACGGAAAGTAACATCGAACTTGTGCATGAATTGATCAGAAATAAGCCGAAATCCTAATAGCGATATGTGGAATTGGGATTAAATATTTTAAGAGATTCAATTTATGGCATTTTGACACAGCATTTGGGATTGAGAAAGATTTGTGCAAGGTTCGTACCACACAAGCTGACTGAATTCAACATTGTACAGACTTGATTAAAGACTCAAAAAAGGACGAAAACTTCAGGTATTCTATTGTCACTGGCGATGAGATGTGGTGTTTTTAATATGATCTAAAGACCAAACGTCTCTCTGAGTGGAGGCATCCAACCGAAGAAAGACTTAAAAAAACCGTTTGGAGAAGTCAAAAGTGAGGACAATGTTGACTTGTTTTTATAATTCGAAAGGCACAATTCACAAAGAGTTTTTACTAACGGGTCAAACAGTTAATGCTGTATATTATTTTGGTACTATGAAGCGTCTTTTGGCGCGTATTCGTCGTGTGCGCCCTCAATATTGTGAAAATGGTAGTTGGCGTTTGTTATGTAATAATGCACCATCTCATCGTTCGACGCTTATTCGATTTTCTAACTACAAATGGCATTTTAGCCATTAACCATTTACTGCGTTTACCGGATTTAGCCTCCTGTTATTTCTATCTATTCTCCAAGCTACATTTGCCGATGAGAGAACAGCGTTAGGCCGACGTCGAAGCCATTAAAACAGCGATCTTGAAGCATATCTCTAAAGATGAACTTAAAAATTCATTCGATATCTTAATTAACCGTGCAAAATAATATATTGAAGCCGAATGAAACTTTGAATAAAATAAATGAATTCTTCTGAAATAGTAAGCTTTTGTTTTTATTTTAAGAAAGTTCGGTTTTCTCTGCGGCAGACTGTGTATTATTAGAATCGTGTTCATGGTGAAAAATTTTAATATTGGCAGTAATATTTAAAAAAGAACTAAGCTAAAAAGACTTTTAACAGTTGGCTGATCTTTCTTTTATATGTAAATACGGTTAATATTGTGGGCATTATATTAAAAATGGTATAACATTAAAAGCAAAAGTTCAACCAATTTTATATTTTCGAAGTCATATTTAATGAAATGATTTACTTTTAAAATTTAGAATAAAAAACTCTTAATTAAAGGAGTTAGAGGCTGCGAACGGAAAGAAAATTTATTGAAACACACAAACAGTTTCTGATAATTCGAAAGAATTTTTTTTTTACTTGAAAAGATTTGACGTAAACTCCGAAATTAAATTCCGCCGAACAAAGGAAAATCGGATAAAATGATTTAGTTATATATAAATTCGTATTTACCTTTTATTTGAAGTTACATTTTTATAAATTTGGATTTTTCCACTCAGTCGTCTTTTCCGAACGATCTCGTTCCATTTCCTGTAAAAAAGAAAATCTACTTTACAATACGGTGGGTATGTCGAGTAAAATAAATATTTTCCTTGGCCTAAATTTATACTTTGAATTGCGCGTCGAGGAGAATAGTACTGCAACACTTTCGAAATACATCGATATAGTCCTACCGAAACGTAAAGATACTAAATTGATCTTTTCAAATTGTTGATTTTAAATTATATTGACTGGAAGATTTTTTTTTTTTTGTAGATAGATATTCTTTATTAGTATTTTAAATACTTTTACAATTTACATTTTAATAAGAAATTTTACAAACAAAGTAGAATGTTTAAAATTAAAACTTCAAGTCGATTTTACCAAAATTAACAAATTAGTCTGTTTTTAAGAAAATTAACACGTCTTTTAAATATATAGTAATTTCTTTGAGTTTTTAACTCATTTGGGACTTCATTATACAATTCAAGTCCCTTATAGAATAATAAACGCTGCATTGCTGTTGACGTTATTCTTTGTAGCCTAAAGTTTTCGGCGTTTCTAGGTTCATACGGTTGCACCTCATCCACATATCTGATGCTTTCACAAAGATACTCTGGCGCATTTCCCTTCTTCATTTTCTGCACAAAGCATATGGTATTCATTTCCAATCTCTGTTTAATATTCAACCATTGCAGTGAACTAAGCATTGCTGATATGGATGTATAACGGTTGCATTTTAAAATACATCTCATGGCTTGGTTTTGTAGTTTCTGCATTCTCTCAATTTGTGATTCTAGGCAGCACGTAGATACTATAGTTGAGCAAAATTAAAAGTGGGGTTTAATAATGGTGTTATATGTATTTATTGCGGTTGTTATTGAAAGTTTTATTCTTATCCTTTTAAAAAACCCAATTTTTTTACCATTTTTTTTGCAGATATAACCAATATGATCTTTAAGTTTTAATTCTTTATCAATTATGAATCCGAGATATTAATTTTTTCAACTTTTTCAATTATTTTGTTATTAATTTCAAAATCTCTTTCACTAATCATTTTAATTTCTAATAATTTAGTTTTAGTTTCGTTTAGTTTCAGTTTGTTCATGTTTAACCATTCGTTAATAGTTTTTATATCATATTTTAATTTGTCTCTACATTCACTTTCCGATTCTCCTTCTGCGTATATTAAAGTATCATCCGCATATAATATTATTTTACATTTATGAACAATATTTGGCATTTCATTTATATATATTTTACCGATTTCTCTAAAGCGTTTGATCGGATAGATCACTCAATATTACTACACAAGCTGGCTAAGGTGGGTTTCTCGCCGTCGCTCGCGCTCCTATTTCAGTCCTACTTATCTCATAGACCTGACTATGTCTACTGCAAAGGTCATAAATCACAGCCTTTTCATTCAACATCTGGAGTTCGACCTTGCTGAAGTTCTAGACTGTGAGAAATTATTATTCGCAGATGATCTGAAAATATATCACGCAGTAAATAATATCGATGACTGCGCTCACCTTCAGGAACAATTGAATGTAATCCAGACATGGTGCACCGATAATGGGCTTCACTTGAATATTACTAAATGTAGATATGTCTCATTCACTCGTAGAGGTTCCTCTATTGAATTCAATTACACTTTGAACTATGCTTGCCTAGAAAAATGCCAAGTTGTTAGGGATTTGGGTATTTCATTTGACTCCAAATTATTATTCAATATCCATATAAATAATATATCCAATGCTGCATTAAAAACTTTGGGTTTCATAATTAGAACCACCAAGTCCTTCTCGTCAATCGACAGCATAATACCACTTTATTTTGCCTTTGTTAGGTCGAAACTCGAATATGCGTCATTGGTGTGGTCACCTCTTTATAAAACACATATCCATGTGCTGGAATTAGTTCAAAGGCGCTTTCTGAAGTACCTCTACTTTCGCCAGTTTGGGAACTATCCTCCTCGGGGCTACAGCCACATTAATCTACTAACTACATTTAACATAGAATCATTAGAGCTCCGTAGACACCGCAATGAAATAAAGTTTCTTTACCAACTTCTACATAATAGAATAGACGCACCTGAAATTCTAGCAAAGATAAATTTTTTGGTTCCCAGGCAAGCGATTAGAATAGCGAACATCTTTCGTCTGCCCATTCCAAGGACAAATGTAATGATTGGATCGCCAGTCTACCGAATATGTAATAACTTTAATAATTTAACAGCCGTGGATATAAACTATAGTCCTTTACCAACGATTTTACGTCAGTGTTTGTAGTGTATAAGTGTGTTTATACTTCTTGTGGAGGTGGGTCTTACAAATAAGTATTTAATGTTAATTAGTATTTAAAGTATTTAGAAAATTTAGTGTTCATTGTAAGTCAACGCAGAAGTAATTAGACTTAAAAGTTGTCCTGTAATAGGATTGTAAAGATCTGTTGGGCAAATATATACATTATTATTATTATTATTATTATTATTATTATTATTATTATATATTGTAAAAAGCGTGTGAATTATTTTTTTCCATAGTAATAAAGTAATATAGTATGCCTTCTAAACTATTTGTATTTTATTAACTAATAAATTTGAGTACCATATTTAACCTATATTTAGAATAATAACAAATTTCTGAGGGTATAATTGATGTACTTGTTTCAATAGCGATTTTTGGACAGACAAAGCGTGAGTCGTGTCAAACTTTCACGCCATACGAGGTAAGTATTGTATGATATTTTATTAAGGTAAGACAGCCTGGAACAGCGTCTACAAATTATTCAACTGTATTACGAAAATCAGCGTTCCACGAGAAATGTGTTTCGTGCGCATATAGCTTGTGGTCTACATAATCGGTCCACTGACCGCATAATTCGCGACCAAATATACCACACCTAACGCGTAGTGAAGAAAATATGTACATAGCGATTCTAACTGAGTGTACGCGATGACCGTTAAGAATCGATTCGACGTAGATCTCAACAGCTTGGCTTGTCGTATGGCATAACTTGGAGTATTTTACGTAAGGATCTTAGTTTAAAAGCATACAAAATTCAACTAGTTCAAGAATTGAGAGCGACCGACCTTCCCCATCGTCACTGTTTTAGTCTTTGTGTTCTTGAAAAGCTTGAAGAAGATCCACTGTTTTCGATCAAAATTTTGTTCAGCGGTGAGACCCATATCTGACGTAATGCCTACGTAAATAAGCACAATTGCCATATTTGGAGTAAAGAGCTATCCAAAGAGGTTCATGAGCCGCCATTATATCTAAGCAAAATCATGGTTTAATATGGTTTATGGACAGGTGAAATCATCGGTCTATATTTCTTCAAAAATGAAGATAAGCGCAAGATAACTGTGAATGGCGCCCATTATCGCGCCATGATAGGGTACTATTTGCCACCTGGAATTGAAGCACATGATTTCGACGACATTTGGCTCCAGCGAGACAGGGCTACTTGTTACACAGCCCGTGAAAGCATGACTTTATTGCGAGAACAAATTTGTGAACATTTAATTTCACGTAATGAACCTGTGCCATGGCCGCCTAGATCAGATAGTAATATCACACTTTTAGACTTTCCGTTTGTAGCTACGTAAAGTCCAAAATCAACATGGATAAGCCAGCTACGATTGAACAATTGGAAGCGAACATTACTCGCGTTATTCGCTAAATACCATTCGAAATGCTCGAACGCGTCGTCATCGAAAATTGTAACTTTAGAATGGACCGACCATGTTAGGCGCAGTTACGGCCAACATTTGAATGAAATAATTTTTAAAAAACAAATATGTGATTATAAAGAACATCCCATAAAGTCGAAGTTTTTGAAACAGGTATCTCTAAATGAATCACCCGTTATTTTAAATAGTATATTAGAAAACATTAGTACACAGGTTCCTCAATAATTTCTTAGAATATTTTTTTAATTAAACTTTGACCACATACATATGTTAAAACTATCTAACAGACAAACCATTATCTTATTTTTAAACTTTTACAATTAAACTTCGTAGTGAAGCTTATACACATGTGTTCTAAAGCTTTTCTCAACCTTGCTTGTATATTAACTTCACCCGCTGTGCTTTGCTTTTCTCACATCACTACACTAACTTGATTGGGTCGATTCCTTTTAACTTGTTTGTAGTTTTTTCGCTTTAATAACACACTGTTTTTATAATTTTCAGTAGCTTCCAAACATTATTAAAAACAAAAACAACACAAATTATAGCCATGCTCATGTATTAGACACTTCTGGAAAAATACACTTACATTATAGTTAAATTTTAAAGAAAGTGATGCAGTATGTATGTGTTTAAATACATATAAATAAATGAGATTTCATAGCTTAACAAAACTATGTTGTATTTGTAAATAGCTGGTAATAAATGGGACACATTTGGTTTTTTTATATCAGTGTTATTTGAGCGTTTCACAAAGAGAGAACCATTATTGGTGTTTGCAAGTATTTTCTGTACTGGCGTTTCTACACCACGTTCATAATTCAATGCTCAAATATTCCTATTATATTCGCACAAAAAAGTAATTATTTGCAATAGCAAAGAAACTGAAATGTTCACGATGTGCTATTAAGTAATACCAAGAAACAAGATCCTGTCGGCAAGATACACGATAGCAAAAAGTCTTCAAAAGATCTTACTAGGGAGCTCCAACAACAATGTGGAATAGTTATTTCGGCTTATACAATATGAAGACCCGGAAATACACGGAAGAGTCACATTTAACAGAAGAACTCGAAATCTACCGAAAATTGGATAATCCATGACTGGATAAATGCTGTGTTCACGAATTAATCTAATGGAGAAATACATACGAAATGATATATTTTACTATTGTAAGCGTAAGCAATTATACATCACCCTTTTAATGGAATAAATATTCCATTATTAAATATTTTCTTTTATATTATAGCTTTTTGGATTTCCTGCATCAATATTTTCGTAGGGGCAGAGGAAACTTGTTCTTGCAATAAAATATGGCAAGCGTAGTATTATGGTTTGAGAATGTATGTTGGGAGCCTTATTTGTACAAAGATAGCAGGAACAGTGACCGTTGTATCAGTATACTGGAGGAAGTACTTGATCCGCCCATTTTTAAATTATTTGACGCAGACATATTATACCATTTCTACTTTTAGATGTTCCTTGCTATAAATTACGTTTATTTAACAATAAGTACAGTTATAGTGCCTATTAAAGTGTCCCAACTTATTACTTAATGAATATTTATTGCATATTTTAAAAATTGGAGTTTCAAGGTTCAAATGTGCTTTAAAAGGAATTTAGAAAAGCAAAATTTTTGAACTGTGGACTAGTTTAATCTAATAAAATTGTTATAATCTTGTATGTAATAAGTCGCAAAAGATATATGTAGATATCAAAGAAATAGGTGGTGTAACAGAATTTCAATTATTTTTAAATAAAATACTATTAAAAGATATTTTATTATTTTTGATTTTCTTTATTTTATTATACCTAAAACTGATAAATCTGTTGGGTGTTTTATAAGTATGAATAATGCTATATATTCTCGAGTAGATTAGTTGCAATGTAAGTAGATGTTAAATAATATTACTTACTCTTCATTAGTAACAATTTATTGATCTTTACCAAAATTTCAGTTTTATAATGACTTTATTGAAGAACCTCCTTTGACATGATAATGTCCTAGTGTTCCATATTTACACCTAAAGAGAAAAATAGGGGACCTTCAACAAAGAGCAGATCTAACACTTCCAAAACTTTTCTTTTTAATCTTAAACGATATTTTATTACTTTTTAAATGGTTTTTACATAGGGTAATAACCTAATCCCAACAGTTTTGCCATTGTTCAAAGATATGATAGAAATCGTTCTTCAAGAGCCTCTTCAAATTCTTGTTAGCAGCGCCCAAACTTGCTTTTGCTTAAGAGTATAGATGGACTATGGACTATATCAGAACTATACAGACAGTGCAGTTCATCTTCACATTTTACTATTAAAACAATTCGACCCTTGTGGTAAAGCTCGTATTTTTCCAATTAGTTCAGGTCGTTTTTGGGGTTTTGATTCTTTATTAACTGATGCAAAGCTTCTTCATAATGATAAAGCTGTTATGACATTTGTTTTATCGACAGATTCGTATGCATGTGCTCTTTTTTGGCAACGGCGCTTTCTTTTCTACCTCTTTCGTGCTCTGCTGATTCGTGTTCTGAACATAACAACACATTTAAGTTTTGGAAGCAGTAATAATCGTCTGCTACTATTCTCTATCTTTTTATTGAAGAAATTGTTTCCAGTATCTACATATCACTACTTTTTCCACATTTTGATTCAATGTTTGCAAGAGTTGTAAGAATAATTAAATATGGATCTGTACCAATAATTACGGCTCCAGTATCATACTAATTAGAGCACTTGGACCACGTTTGGCAATTCGAAGGTTCTTTGGTCGTCTTTATGCCACCGACAATAAACAGATTTTGCCATAGACGGTTCCAAGAAGCCTCGATCTTGGAAATAGTTTTCATTGCTGATTTTTCGAAATGAAAAATTTGATAACATGCTTTTGCTTTTTCATTTCGTCCATCATTTGTGCTTGTTCAAGATTAAATAAATAATGTATGAAAATTGTTATTTTGCAAATCTATAGCTTCAATCTATTTCATCGTCATATTCAGGAGTCTTCAAACTTCAAATATACTTAAATATATATGAGATATTTGTTGTATTGGAACAAAATAAAGGGTAAAATTTATTTTCATAATTTTCTAAATGTTCATTTGCTTGAATTAAAGAAATACGATAATACGTAGTCACTTTGACAATTCTCTATGCAAGTAACAGATATAAAATAAATTTGTAATTAAATGCCACTATAATTTGGTTAATTTAGCATTTAGTATTCGACTATTGAATAAAATGAGATGATAATATATTATTGTGCTATTAATAATTATATTAAGTAACAAGTAACTGTACGTCCTAAATTAATAAATTATTTTGGTAATATTTAGTAAGTAACAGAGAAATAGTAACATGTATTTACTACTTTTAAAGTATCTTAAATTTCTAGTCTCCCATAATGTGGAAAGCGTATTATAAATTTAGCTTAGATAGAATGAAAAAACAATATAAGCTTATTTACAAAATTTAAAATGGGCAAAGGAAGACAATTTTTAAAAATATATAATGGAAGTCTGTGTGAATTAACATTTATAAAATGTGTTTTAAAAGGCAATTCCTCCACGAGTATTTTAAATTTTCTACACAAATTTCTTTAGTCAACATTTTTAATGACTTATTTTTGTTTACTTTAAATTTTACGTACAAAAATATTTTCTCTGTATCACTCTTTGGCCTTATGTATTCATTTTAAATTAATTTCTTTGTATCTCTTATTTCATACGGGTCCACTGCCTCTGCCTTTGAATTTATACCAGAAGAATTTGTTTATTTTTCTTGTGTCTCAGCTATTATTATATAATTTAAAAATGTTTTTCCACTTTTACATTTCAAAATAACTAAGAATAGATTATATTATTTAATGTGGTCGTAAAATCTATTCCATTGTGACTTTTCTAGATCTATGGTGGTCCTCATTTCTTTCTGGAATCTCTGAGCTTCTTTTTATATGCCTCTTGAAGTGAGTTTCTATGTAATGTTCGTCCTATTTTATCAGCTTTTGCTCTCTAACCTTATAAATTCCAGAGAAATTTGTTTTAAAATAATATATATTTTTAGAAACAATATGTTCTTTATAACATAGTACATATTAAGCATATGTATTTATAACTTGTTTCTATTCTATTATTCTTATTTACTTATTTGTGATGAATTTAAAGGAAATAATAATAAAGACAGTAAATGTTTATATTCCAAAATAATTCATAAAGTGCATGTAAGCCTCTACTCCTTCCATTAATCGTATTTTCACTAATATTGGGTTTCCCTATTATCTATATATGCATATGTGTATCGTCAGTTTACCATAGAATTAATGTCAAGTAATTAGCAGGTGATACATACAAAATTTTGATGTAAATATTCGTAAACTAGCACTTATTTATTCAAATAATATGTGTTCATAAATTACACAAATTTTATCATTTAATATAACAAAATTCCTAGAAATATGAGTATAAATTCCCTATATTAAACAAATTACAAAAATTTGTCATGATTACACCGAACACCTGAGAATACAGGTACGTTTTATTAAATACTAGTTGTACCCTACGCGCATTGCTACGCCACCAACTAAAATAAATTTGAAGGAAAGACATTACACAAATATTCAATTCATTTTGAGTCATTTTATTGATTTTGTTCATTTTGAAAAAATTGTGACATTGCAGCTTTTCGTTTCAATTCGATATTTATTGAAGTGCTGTGGGATACACAATATTTCTTGTTTTTCCATCTGGTGCGTAAACGAATAAATCAGAAGGTTTTCCGACGCGTGAGCAGGCTACATAGAGCTGCCCATGTGAGAAGCATGGATTCTCCAAATTTAGTCTACACACTTGCAACTATTGTGCTTGTGCTTTGTTGATAGTCATTGCGAAAGTGAGTCGTACCGGTAACTGTAAACGTTTGAATTCGAATGGCATATCTGCCGGGATCATTGGGATACGTGGCAACAGTACGTCTTCACTTTTGAAATTTCCAGTCAAAATTTTTGCCCCGATAACATTATTCATCATTTTCTTGACTGAGAGTCTGGTTCCTTTGCAAAGTCGTGGTGGATTTATGTTTCGAAGAAGAATGATAGGTTCGCCAATTTTCAACCTAAGAACGTGCGATGGTATGCCTGGCAAATCAAGCGAATTCAAGAATTCAGTTGGATAGTTGACAACTTCGTCTTGATTCACCACAGTATCGATGGACATATATGTTGCCGTTTCACCGAGTATTGCATTCTGAATGGTGAAGTTGATGGTATTGACATCGATGTTTTTGGCTGCTAATATAGCACGCGTACTGAGCCACTGATGATTTTTGTAGTTCTGTGCTATGTTTGGGAAAACTTTTTGCGCCAATTCGTCTATGCTTTCTGTGATCTTACAGAAGTTTGATGGCAAGGTGATACATTGCGTAGATTTATCAATTTGCATTCGTCCATTTCCAATATCTATTAATTGTTTTGCAAAATTTCCAGCCGATGCATTCTGTAGTAGTTATACACGCGTGTTGGTTTTCAAAGTCAATTTCTGTAAATGACGCCATAAAGCTAATGATTTGAGACATTCATTAAGTTCACCAGCGGGTGTTGAACGTGGTATAACCGACAGTGTTTGTCGAAAATCACCAGACAATAAAATGAGTGCGTCACCGAATATTATTTAAATTAAGAAATGTGGTTTTGTCAAATTTTTAGTATTATAATTTTTTAATATACTTTTTTAAATTTTTTTATTTAAACTTATTCGATATTTTGGTAATTTTGAGATTTTTTAAAAAAAAACTCTGTCTAAATGAAAATATTTAAAACAAATTTCGTAGAGTAGTCCAAGTTGAAAATAGAAATTTGATGGGTTTGTTCTTAGGGAACCAATCGGTTCGACGTAAAAACACATACGTATCTGGTAAAACAATTTCAAGGTTCTAAGGTATTTTGCTATTAATTTATAGTTATTTTTATGTAAATCAATAAATACATATGAATCACTTTTGTATTTTTACTAACTTTTCCAATAAATTTTAAAATAACGACCGATTCTGCTTCTTTTATAACCGCCCACCATCGAGTTAAAACAGCTTTCGTATTTTTTCGCACGAAAATGAAACGTCGAAAAAATTATTCTTCGTTACTATTGTGATCTCGAATAATTTGGGAAATGATACTGAGAATATTTTGCTTTTTACACCTGTGTAAACAACAATATTAAGAAAGGAAAATCAATAATGCAAAAAATATAAATATAACACAAGTAATCTGGTACGTAGACTTCCGCGGTCGTGGTCCATACATTCTGCTTTTGGGCTTCCGGGCTGGAACCGCGTCACTGGTATAACTGCCGATGTTTCGTACTTGCTCGTATGGGACATCTTCAGCGCTCAACTACTGCTACTGTCTGTCGTACTGAAACTGTTTCAATTTCAGTGCGACACTCTGAAATGTCCCATACGAATGAGTACGAACCGTCGACAGTTATACCAGGGATGCGTTTCCAGCACGGAAGCTCAGAAGCAAATATAACACAAACATTTTATTCTCTTGAACTTTCATGTCTCTTAACGATGTTGTTATTTAAGTATACATATATAGTATATATCCTAAATGAAGTATTTGATGATACAAAAACTTTTTTTTACATTGTCACATGAAGTAGTTACAAATCTAGGAGGAACGGGCGAATCTTCACTGATCAGGAGAATAATTCAACAACTTAAAACAGTGAACAGTTTAATCAAAAATTCCTCACTGAAGGAAACATGAGTATGGTTTTGGGATCTCATAGCTGTGTCCGAGATCAAAGTTGTGTATTTCTTGTAAAAAAAATTCGTGTCCCCATTTTTGGTAGGGGATAAAAGAATTTTCTTGATGCGAAAGATAAATCCAGTAGTTGAAATTAAACAAAGGACGGAAAAAAATCTAAAAAAAGGACCTTAATTTTTCGGTGTAAACGTTACCACGAATCCACTTGCGATACTGTGATTAATAATCTGCTGATGATGACAACTTAGTTGTCGAAAAATGTTTACAGAATACGATCATTGATTAGAGGGTTAAAGGTAGGGAGTAGAGATCGACCTATAGTTTAAAATATCAGAAGCGCTTCCGTCCTTAGAAATAAGACATATTCCAGCTAACCTCTAAAATGACGAAAATATAGACATTTGTAAAAATAAATTAGTCATTGTGAAAATCAATCGTTAATAGTACAAGTTTACCTGATGAGAGGTGAATTCTTTGAAACGTGTAGTAAACGGGGTGTTATTAAGAATTGAATATTTTTTATAATCTTGATTTAATGGCAATTCGCCAAGATGTTCGTCTGTTTACGCACAGGTAACTTTGTTACCAATTTTAATAATAATAAATATTTGCGACTATGTGGAAACGACTGTCGTTTGCGTCGCAATTTTGCTCATTTGGCTCATTTGAAACTTTTCCAAAGATCAGCATTTTTATCAAAGAATTGTGTTTAGTGATGAAGCTCATTCCTGGTTAAATGGCTACGTGAATAAACAAAATTGCCGTATTTGGAGCGAAGACAATGCTCAAGCCGTTAAGGAATCACCATTACATCCATTAAGATTGACTGTTTGGTGCGGTTTACACACTGGCGGCATCATCGGTCCTTATTTCTTTCGAAATGAGGAAGGAGCTGCCGTTATGGTGAATGGCGAGCGCTATCTAGCCATGCTGACTGAATTTTTGTTCCCAAAAATTAATCAGCTAAACATCGACGATATTCGGTTCCAATAAGATGGCGCAACTTACTATACAGCGCGCTTAACAATCGATTTATTGCAAAACCAATTTGGTGACAACTTTATTTCCAGAAGTGGTCTTGTTCAGTGGCCCCCTCATTCGTACGATTTAACGCTTCTGGATTACTTTTTATGGGGCTATGTTAAGTCATTGGTTTATTCTGACAAACCAGCAGCTCTTGAAGCATTGGTAGCCAATATTGAAGCCACCATTGACGCCATACGGCCAGATTTATTGGAAAAAGTAGTCAAAAATTGGACTGATCGAATGGATCACTCGTAGCCGCGGCGGACGTATGCCGGAAATCATATTCAAAAAATAAATGCCACGAAATTATCTACCAGACTATAATAAAAAAAAAATCATTCCAACAATATTTCTGTCTTGTATTACCATTTTAAGTCCTCAAGCACCTACAAAGACACCCTATAGATACAGCAGCTTTTATAGCGTTATCTATGCTGAATAAATCTAATAATGTATGATCTTTATTTCGTTTTTGACCGACAACTTGAGAGAACTTTACAATTCAACTGTTAAAAATCATTGTCGTCTGTTTATATCAAATTCACCACAAAGAATTGTTTGTGAATGCGCGTATAGTAATTTCTTATTGCAAAAGTATACAAAATACCTATACAATTTTGATCTTCAACTTTCAGTTTAAAATACTTGTACATTATTCATAAGGAGAACTTCATCCACTAAGCTATATTCAGAATCACGTCTTAACCATTTGGCTTATAAATATTTATTATTGCTGCATCGTGGCTTTCATCAGGACATTGTTTGTTCAGTGAAATTCTTTAATGAACTCCAGATTTAAATCTCTAATTCAAGATGCCCAAGTTCAAATGTACCCTTGTAATTGCATTTGAACTTTTGTTATATAAAAATATATTTAAGAAAAATGTAGAGCAGTTACACAATAATTGACAATGTTCGAGTATATATGTAATTTGACTTCTAAATAGTGGCAAGGAAAGGTACATATACAGGCTTAATAATGAATATATTTACACGTTCATACTTTTTCTTACTACAATAGATTATTTCAATTTATACACTGAAAATATTCCAAGTAAACGAACAATCTTATTAAAAAAATAAGCATTTTCTGTACAAAATTCAAAAATAACTTAAAATATGTATACGCTTAAAGACACTTAGATTTGTAATGAGCACAAATTTATTGAATGTTATCCAAACACAATGCAATATACATATGTATTGTATGTACATATATGGTACGTTGTAGTTGAATAATCGCTATTAAATGTAGAATTGTTATTCACGTTGTTGCTTTTATATTCGCCTAACTGATTTTAAAGATCGTTTAGGTATAGTTTTTACTTGCTTAGTTTTACAAGAAAAAAAGTGGAGTCAGAATAGTGTAAAATTGTAAAAAGAAGAATTGAAAATCTAACAAACTAAAATTTCAGATTTTTTTAAATAAGTTATTTTTAAGTATGTTGCAAGAATAAATTAATTAAAAATTATTTATACTGTTTTTTTTCTCCCACCAATGGACATCTCAGAATGGACAGTTTTATATACACCGCTACTGTCCGTTATACAGAGGACCTGCTGTATATAGTTTTCTATTGAAAGTCTTTTCTATTAGTCTGAACAGAGACAATTTTCTATTTCAATATTTCATACCATGACATTTTCGACGTAACCTTTCATGTGTGCATGCCAAGCAAGTGCATTATCAATATATCTACATACATTGGGGACACATTTCTGTAAATATATGTAGAGTGTAACAACAAGGTATACGTACCTTACACATCTTGTCTGTGTATATGTATGCATATTCGATATATCACTAGGTTTGGATTCTTTTGTATGCTACTACTGTGTAATTTGATCGGTATCTATTCTCCAAATATGGCCATGTTAATAAATAATAGTCTATACATTTGCGTGTATACGTACTAACATCAGTGATTCAAACCAAAGCTATGTAAAATCCAACCGACTCTCCTCTGTGTCGAAATGCAACTTCACGTTGTTAGATGTGTAATTTTGTGTATATACTATATACATGTTTTTCGACCATACTTTTTGAAAAAACAAACAATAAAATTTTATGAAAACTTTGACGTACAATACTAAATATTCAGAATATATGCCATATGTACCAAACATTCTAACATTAACACCTCTAGTAATAACGATAGTAACGTTTATTGTTCATATGTAATTTTTCCATCTCTTTTATCGCAGAGTAATACTTATCGTATATAAAAATTTTTTATGCCTACTAGAGGAAAATTCTGAGATGCTGCCTCTTAAGATTTTTGATCTTTTTTATATATACAAAGAGATTTTAAGAGTTAAACACTTCTCGAGGTTACTTCCGCAGTCATTTTTTGTAGTTTCCTACAGCCTCCTGGGACAAACCGCGTATCATAGTTGAATTGCCGTTATTTTATCTACGCAAGGGACATCCTTAAGACTACTTTTGAGTATCGTTGTAAATTCGTTTAGAACAGAGCTATATGGAAGTTGTTCCAAGTCATTGAGGTTTTCAGAGAAGATTTTGACAACTATTCTGTAAAGGATAGCCCTCATTGTGTGTTAAAATTGTTGAGATGCTTTTTAATTCCTATTGATTCTTAGATTTCGCGGCTGTAATGATATGGATTCCGGATTAGAATCTGGGTAGAATAAAATTTAATTTGGTGTCGGGTTTTTAATCTATAATTAGTGAGTAAAGAAAGATTATACTCAGAGTCCTAGCACAGTACTCATTCAGCAATACAAGGCCAACCTTTTGTTTAGCTTGTGTACATACTGTCACACAATCATAGAATCCTACAAAAGTAGAGGTTTCTAAATGAATACTGTCTTTAATTAGGAAGGAGTTCGATAGTGCGGAGTAGGGTTTGAGGTTGATTTTGATATTTCATAGGGATTCTAGTGACAAGATCAGTGACACTTTGTTATAAAAAGATAACTGAACCTTAGGAATAGGACTGTTGACAAACGGAAATGCACAATTTTGGGGCGAGATATTGATTTATCCAGATATTAGATTATGGAATTTATGGTATTATGTTTCTGTGTTCACGGCGAATTATTGTAATAAAACTAATAATCTTTGTTAACCAACAATAAGACGATTTGCCATACCATCCAGAAAAGAAACAGGTTTACATTGAAGTGAGTAGCACTGCTTCCGGAATTTAGCAAAGTAAAAGAAATCACTTCTCTGTGGGCAGACAACGAAGATAATATCAACGCAGTGATGTTGCACTGGTACGTAGACTTCCGCGGTCGTGGTCCATGCTATCTGCTTCTGGGTTTCCGGGCTGGAACCGCGTCACTAGTATATCTACCGACGTTTCGTACCCATTTGTATGGGCCATCTTCAGGGCTGAACTACTGCACTGAAACTGATGCAGTTTCAGTGCTGTATCAGAAAATAGACTTTTGTATTTGAATGATAAACTAGTCCAGCCATTTGATTCATCGGAAGCAATTCTTATTTTGAATAACTATTGATGTTAGAATTCTTATCTTCTTACACCGTAGAATACATGATACATTTATAGTTTGTCCATGAATATGTTCTGTTTACAAACAATATATAAACTTGTTTTGAAATATCATAAAGCAGCTATCAATATTATTAATGCTTCTATCGTGTACATTCTGGCAATAGCAACAGGTCTGATAGCCCCGCCGTTTAAAGATTACGATTTCTTTATAAAGTTGACCTCTCGGGACTGCTCCAATCACCATATAGGATATAATAAGGGCTTGAAAGACGAAAGGCAGTTGAATTTTCTAATTTAAAACAGATTGAACATACATACATGAAGATCTTGTAGAATGCTTTAGTGGAAATTTGAAAAGTTCTATATTCCATATATTGCTATACTGTATGTGTAGGTGCTTTTGCTTTATCTGTATTTGTTATAAAATAAACACGTATTTGATACATTATTCTCTTAAAGTACGTGCCTTGAGCGAATATCTTGAACACAACGCCAAAGCAAATTCGATTTATGTCAGATGTAACAGCTAGCGAATGTTTATTCACAGAATTTTAATCCATTTATTAACGTTCTACAGAAACGAAACTAAACGAAAACATATTCCTGAATAGAAATCGTATTTCGAACAAACTTAAGGCCATTTGCATATACAGTCAGTTACAAAAGCGTTCGCACACCTCGTGAATGTTGAATATCATACAATGACTGTGATAAAACATATTTACTTCTATTTAGAAACGTTAGACAACTTTAAAACCTCTAGTAGCAATATGAAAATTGTTACTATTTATGACTACAAAAGAATTTGGACGTACAAAAGTTTCCGGACACTTCATTTTTATAAGAGTTTTGTAATATTGAATACCAAATTAAATTATCATAATCTAATATCGGTCTAAGATAAGGCTAATACAAAAGGTACTGGGAAAGTTTGGCAATACAGCTTTGTTCATTTAATTTTTTCAAAGTAATTTCCTCTACACTCAATATACCCCTCCTTCCTCCAAAACCAATCTTTAAACCAGTTCTGCTAAGTTTCACTCGGGAGTAAAGCACACTCGTTGTCCCAAGCCTGTTGTTTCTCTTTTCATAAACTTTTACCTTCTTATTTATTTTATTCAAAATATGTTGTAACCCACTTTCTAACTGGGAAACTAAACGAAGAATCATGGCGGTATCCATTGCGAAAGTGTAGCAGTTTTCGACGGACAATCCTGTCGAAGAAATAACGCTTGATACACTTGAAGGGGATCCTAAGACAGATTGGTTTAAAGATTTAGAGAAACTAAAAGGTTATTTGAATGAAAATTATCGACTTGTGTTGTAGCTTTCATAAATAAAAGGTTCGCCATCGCATATCATGTTTAGATTCTGCGAGACGAGGGGAGAAAGATAAGGTACGTGATCTAAGACAGTCACTGGGCTGCACTGGCATCGAATTTGACTGAAGATCGACAATGAATGCTAAATATTCACATAGGTAAAATATATACCGTGCTTTCATATTAAAATGCTACAAACACCGTATCATATTATATTCGGGTCTAGATACCGAACGCCGATCAGAATATAAAGTGGTGGGGCGCGAGTCATTTGAATCACAACAACGACTGACTACAGATTACAGATTAAGTAGTTGTTCATGGTACTTGGCGGAAGGTTTATCACCGACTGTCCAAATTATTTACGTCCAAAAATTAATAAATTATAATTACTTTTAACTGTATAATTAGGTATCTGCTTCTGGGTCTGAACTACTGCACTGAAACTCAGTTTCAGTGCAGTAGTTCAGCCCTGAAGATGTCCCATACAAATGGGTACGAAACGTCGGCAGATATACTAGTGACGCGATTCCAGCCCGGAAACCCAGAAGCAGATAGCATGGACCACGACCGCGGAAGTCTACGTACCAAATTGTATAATTAGGTATTTTTACAATAAGTTTCGCATTGAACTAAAAGAAGTTTTCTAATAAAACGTTTAAAAATAAAAAAAAAACTCTTAAAGAAGCTAAAAAATAAAATAACTCCTCGGAACTTAAAAAATACTCTTTAAACAGAAAATAAATATAACTTGCCAAAACTTATAAAATACTTTTTAAATACTGAAAATAAATTCAATTAATTAAATTCTCAAATGTCCCTCCTGCTTGCACTAAACAGTACCCCAGTCTATTATAAAATTTATTTGGAACATTGGCCAGTACAAGAGGATTAATAATTTGGAATTGGTATTCGATATTAACCGGTAATACTTCCAAATTACTAGCCCTTTCGTCTTGATGCCCATATAACTTTGATTTTATGTAACCCCATAAAAAAAGTCATTAGGGGCTAAGTCTGGTGACCTTGGTGGCCAGAGAATTGTACCACTATTAGATATAACTCTTTGGGGGAATATATTATTTAAATATTCATTCACAATTTTAGTTCCATGGACCAGACAACCATCATGCTGGAACCATACGTTCTCTAAATTGGGATTAATAGTTTTCAAAGCAGGGACAATGTCGTTTCGAAGAAGATTCAAATATATTTCCCCATTTAAGTTTCCTTCGATAAAGTAATGTTATTCCCATAAATACCAGCCCAAACAATCAATTTTTCAGGATACTGTATCCCCGTATTCAATTGTCGATACTCGTTTTCAATAGACCAATATCGAAGATTCGACGGATTGTATTTATCGTGCAACGGAAACGTGGATTCATCGGTAAACACGATAGTTTCAATGAAGTGTTCATTCGCATTTACACGTTCTATTACAGTTTTACAAAATTCTATTCTGCGGTGTTGATCAGCATGAAAAATTTCCTGATGAGTTTGATATTTATAGGATGTGTATTTATTTTTCTATAATATCATATGAACTTTACCCACGCTAATACCTATCTCTTCTGATAGTTTAGATATAGTAATATTGGAATTTTCTTCGACCATTGCGCACACCATGACTTCCTGCATTTCTTTATCGTTATTTATTCTCCGTATTTTATGGCATTTACATCCCAAAATGCAACCTTCTGATTTAAACTTTTTAACTACTAATGATATTGTTGTTAATGCAGGAAAGGGACGATCTACATACTTTTCAGAGAAAAGGCGCTGGATACGCCGTAAAGAATTACCTTTCAAAGTCCATGTTATCATTTGAATTTTTGCTTCCAATGTATACATTATCAAAGTAATATAATTAAAAAAATATTTAAATTTAAAGGTCTTACCGTAACACACTCTCCCAAATGCAAACCACGAATGACTGTTAATACGATATCGATACGCCTACAGTCAAATTAGTGGTGGAGCTGCAGCTAGTACGATCAGTAGTCAGTTATAGTCGTGATTCAAATGACTCGCGCCCCACCACTTTACATTCTGATCGGTATTCGGCAGCTAGACCCGAATATAATGTGGTACAGTTTCCGTAGCGAGGTAAAATGAATGCACGGTATGTAATAAGCATGGAACAGATCAGTGGAAGTAGCAATTAAAACTTAAATATTAATATTATGTCAATGAATAAGAAACGAATTTGTAAAATTTTGATACTTTATTTAACTGAAATATTAATCATATGTAGATTACTTACAAAATTCTTCAAAAGCAAAAGTCATTATAAAACATGTAAACATGTTAAAGATACTTAAAATGTTTATAGTAAAGCGAGAACTCGCACTTGTTGCTGAATTAATCCATTTTTGGTATTTTACAACATTTGTATAGAGAGAAGGTTCTCCAGGTTGGCATTTTCTTTCTCGAGTTAATGCTACACCAAATTGTAAATTATTGCAAATCAAAGCTGTCCCTGAATCACCATTACAAAGTTTCTTATCACTTCCCATAGCGCAAATTATTTCATCATTACCTTTTCGTCCGAGAATCTTCTGTATCAATGAATAACAGTCTGACGGTTTTATTAAGGACATTTTACTCTTTTGAAATATATTAGGTTTCGAGTCTTCAAAAGACAACGCCTTAACTTCTGGCACACCCCAGCCTACTATGGAACACTCTTGCGGATAAGTCACTTCCTTGGTATTAATATTGATAATATTTATTTTGGGACCTGTCTTAAATTCTTGCGATATTTTCAGCAAAGCAATATCGTTTTGGAAATTTTCTTTATTAAATTTATCATGAACTTTAACTTTGCTGACGTTTCTTTTTTGATTTTCCTCATTTATTGTATCGGAACCCATTAGTACAGAAATATCATACAGTGACTTGCCAGTAACACATTGACCTGAAGATAGAACCCACATCTTTTGAATATAAGATCCAACACATTGATAAAACTCCAGAACATGAATAGCAACTGTATACGGAGCCTCTTCAATTCCTACAGGTGCTCCATCCACTGTTTGTTTTACAGTTCCAATATAACATAATGTCAACAGAATTTTTAATAAACCCGAAAGTGTTGTCATTTTTATGTATGTGTATTCGGAAACATGACGTTATTTGTGAAAATTATGACAACTGACAGTTTCAATGGAGAAGTTGGTTGGTTTAAATAATCCAGGTCTGCTTCTATATTAGACAACCTTTAGCAAGGCTAATATTGATTTTAAAATAATAGAACATCTTGTTGCAAGTATTTTGAATCAAAGATTTCTTAAAAAAGTAATTGCGATTTTTTGAGAATTTTTTACATGTAATTAAAAAAATACCTGTCATAATAATTCGTATATTTGCTATTTGTACGTCGAATTTATACTGTTATTGTTATTTCAATTGTTGATACACATGATAAATTTTTAATACATTCTTATGAATATATTTAATATCTAGAAAATATTTGATATGCTTAAGTTACACTGCATTTAACGGATATCCTATATAATTGGTTGCAAGAACTAGTGCCAGTTTATATAATTTTTACAAATACATATCTATATAAACCAACCTCAACGTTTCTAAACAAGAAATCGGTACACAAACGTGCCTTAACATATTTAGGTATACGTTAAAGCGATGGTCACTGAAATTCATAAAAATGGGCTTTACTACGCTCCTTTATCAGTATTTAAAAGATTACTGTTGTGATTAGTGGTAAAGATTTGAAACTCCGAATGTAATCCGAAACGGAAATACACCACGATACGTGAGAAATAGAGTGTTTGAAAGGCCATGCACCGATTGGAAAATAGAGAAGTAATATAATGTTAGTGAAGTACTTGAAATGAGCGAAAACATAATTTGTAGATTTTGGAATCATCGTTTGGAAACTAGAAGTATTCGATGAGGGCACAAGCAAGATCAGCCAACATCAACAACCCCAATAGACGATCGATATTTACGTATGCATCGCGGTCTTAATGTAACATATATTAGAAATAAGTTTGCTCTTGCTACTGGAAGATGTCTTTAATCGCGTTAATTCGCATCTTTTTAATGTAGATGATGAAAGAGTCCATAGAATGTGGGCAAATGAACATAATTTAATCATCATGAATGGAAAGCGAGTATTATTCAACGTCGAATCCAGATTTACGTTGCAGGCAGATGAAGGCCCATTCTATTTGACGTGACTCGGCACATACAATAACCCAGAATTTGGCAGGGATAACCTCAATACGAATGTACTAGTGTAACACATGGATCAATAAGTCCCGAGACTAACCCATAGATGGCGCTCGTAGTAAACCAGTAACCACGTCTTTCTAGAGTACTAACCTTTGCTTGAAACGTGTTAAAATTTTAAGTCGATCGGACCAGAAACAGCTGAGTTATCGAGGTTGGAGTAAAGTCGTTTTGTAGTTTGTTTAAACAATGGAAAAAACCGAGTTTCGTGTTCTGATAAAACATTGTTTTTTAATGGGTAAAAACACCACGCAAGCAAAACAATGGATTGAAAAATGTTACCCGGACTCTTGTCCATCAAAAGCAACGATTTGTCGCGGATATGCGCGTAGCACCGAGTTTAAACGTGGTCGTACCGACACAAATGACGCGGAACGCTCGGGTAGACCTGTGGAAGCCGTTACACCGGAAAATGTGAGTGAAGTGACAAAAATTATAATGAAAGATCGTAAAGTGAAGCTCCGTGAGATTGCTGAGATGACACAGATATCATATGGAAGTGTATTACTATCCTTCATGAAAAATTGAGCATGAAAAAGGTTTTTTCCAAGTGGGTGCCGCGATTGCTCTCGATGGAACAAAAACAGCAACGAGTCGATGATTCAGAAAGCTGTTTATCGCTATTTACTCGCAACAAAAAAGATTTCTTGCGTCGTTACGTGACCATGGACGAAACATGGATACATCACTACACTCCAGAGTCGAAGCGGCAGTCATCTGAGTGGCGCACAGCTGGCGAAAGCCGTCCGAAACGTCCGAAAACGCAGCAGTCAGCTGGCAAAGTCCTGGCGTCAGTTTTTTGGGATACACATGGCGTGATTTTCATTGACTACCTCGAAAAAGGTAAATCGATCAACAGTGATTATTATATTGACTTACTGGTGCTTTTGAAGGAGGAAATCGCAAAAAAACGACCGCACATGCAGAGAAAAAAAATCCTTTTTCACCAAGACAATGCACCCTGCCACAAGTCGATGAAAACAATGGCAAAATTGAACGAATTGGGTTTTGATCTGCTTCCCCACCCCCCATATTCGCCAGATTTAGCCCCCAGTGACTACTGGCTCTTTGCTGATCTTAAAAAAATGCTCCAGGGAAAAAGATTTGGCTCAAATGAGGAGGTCATCGCTGAAACTGAAGCTTATTTTGAAGCGAAAGATAAATTTTTTTATAAACATGGTATTGAAAAATTGGAAAAGCGTTGGAACCATTGTATCACCCTAAAAGGTGATTATGTTGATGAATAAAAAAAAATTTTGCAAAAAAAATGTTGTTTTCATTGTTAGTCTCGGGACTTATTGATCCATGTGTTAATTATATGGACCGGGATAAGTACTGTAGAGTGTACTGGTCTTTATTTAATAAAAAATGGATCCCTCGCTCATCAGAAACATCTAAATGAGATTCTGCTACATATCGTTCTTCCATAAAGGAAGAATAATTTATATTTATAAACAATAAAACTTGTAGTCTTTGAGCAAACATCGTGAACAACTGGTTGGACGAATTTGGTGTAGACACAATAATGTGGCCAGTCATAAATGGTAATCCAATGGCCGAGAAGAACGTGGAGGGATGAAGTGCGGGCGGCGGCTGGGAAGAGGGGAGTAGGATGGGAGAACATAAAGGCTTTGGCGAGCAACAGAGGAAAGTGGAGGGAGATATGGAGAGGGGAGGCGGAGGACTCGACTCCAGCATGACTCGACACCGAAAGGTATAAGAGTCTATAGGATTAAGTAAGTAAGTATTAAGGTAATCCAATGGAGTGAAAATATGTGAAATATTCCAGCAAAAACACCTCAGGCATTACGAATTGCTGTCAAAGAGGAATGAGATATGACTACTTAAGAAATATTCGACATGCTAATCTTGTCCAAGCTATTGAGATCTAAAAGTTAGATGTTCTTAGATATAATATACCATTGCAAAAGAAGTGCTCCTTTTGCAAGAATTGATGTAATATAACTTCCGGAAAATTGGATATTTTTATATGCTTCCTACATTAAAATGAAAGAAAGAATGGGACATGATTCGCCAAAAAGTCTTCGATTGCTAATCCAATTCATGGCCTTAAGAAGCCCAAGTTTTTATGTAATCGATAAGTAGTTATAAATCATTTATGCAATGCCAAAAAGCATATAATATGAGTTCATTTTCCGAAAATGTGATAATTGCGTATTCTGCATGCTTATCAACCAAAATTAAACTGTAATCAACTACGTTCTGGAGACATTGATCGATGTATAGAGCAACCTTTAATATAAAACACGAATTTGGGAAAGTAATCGAATCTCGACTAATGTTCCAGATCATAGATATTTAATGAACAAAGTAAAAAAGCCATTAGTAAGTGGTTATTTTTGAATTTTATCCAAACCTTTTGCTTAGATTGCTTTCATTTTTGGCGTCGCAGGAGCGCTATGACATGATGAAATGTCAAAAATGACGTTTCAGGTATTATTGATTTAGAATTCGCTTTGTTAATCAAAGTTCCTGTTATGAAACCAAAAAATCTAGATTATTCATGGTTACTAGTTGTGGGAATTCATAAATTCTCTACGAAGGACATCAGTTGTATTGTTTTTTAACATAGGAACAAATTTGACAGTCTTGAAAAGGCATGGAGGCTCTCAATCGTATTCTAGTTGAAAGCTAAGTAGATGAATCTATAACAAGTAAATTGGAAACCTCAACGAAAGTTTCAGATTTCAATACAAGTATAACCGCCACTGATATAAGAATTGAATAACTACTACTAATGTCGCAAATACAATTAAAAGTAGTCAATCTTCACGTGGTCCCAATCAGTTAAATAATTGTACAAATTGTATTAAAACGAATATAAGTTCCAGTAAGTAGTGAAGTAGTATGCTCCAAACTGTATTATTTATTTTGAATTTATTTAAAATAACTGTTGAAAGCCAAAACGCATACTGGCTTTCAACGGTACAAATCGTGTGCGGAATTTGTTTTTGTAGGGATATTTTGCCGTAGTTGTCCAGGTGCGACACTGTTTAATTATCTGCTGATGATGTCTCAGTTGTAGAAATACGTATGCAGAATATGAAAATTACTGTAGAAAGGGGTTATATATCAACCTCCAGTGATTAAGTTAATCAACCACAGGTTCCATCGAAATTACCCGTACACTTGTTAATTTTAAAATATATATCTGATTCGAACAATTAAATGTCTACAAATTTTTTCATATTAAGACAATTGTACCACCTTTTCCATTTCATAATAGGGTTTTAATAAAATTGACTACTTTGGATTGTATTTAGAATTACAGACTACTCACGTTTGTGCTTTATATATACAGTTTATAAACTTTCTTGAGTTTGAAATCTTTATTATCGTAAATGAAATTTATTCAAGGATATTTCGTAAAGAGGGTTGTCTGGTAAGAAGTGAGCACTTCTGTGTTCAGTATATTATTTACGTTTTCTTTGCAAATTGTTACTTAATTAAATATGGAGTAGAATGAGAATGAAACAGAAGCGTTAGATATAACTTCGTCTTTAAGTTGAAAAGCTGAAGGAGAAATTATAAAAGTTGATATAGCAGACGTTTTCAAACGAAAAACTTAATGATATAATAATGATCATTCATATCATAATATATATATATATATATATATATATATATATATATATATATATATATATAATATATATATATACAGGATGACCGAAAATTACCGAAGGGGTTTGAATTCCTTACAAGTATTTTATTATAACTTTTTTTTATTTCTTTACAGTATTTTGTAAAGAAGACTTGGGTAATTTAAAATGGAACAGTACACAATTGAACAACGTGCCAGATTTGGGCACGTTGTTTATTTTTGACTCTGAGGGTCCGACCCGCACATTAAACTAACGACGATA
This sequence comes from Dermolepida albohirtum, assembly GCA_031893035.1. NCBI lineage: Eukaryota > Metazoa > Arthropoda > Insecta > Coleoptera > Scarabaeidae > Dermolepida > Dermolepida albohirtum. The sequence continues at coordinate 154,386 of JAVIWB010001692.1, forward strand.
TGCACGCTGAGCCAAATCAACCGTCCATTGTTTTGGCTCAGCGTGCATATCGTCGTTAGTTTAATGTGCGGGTTGGACCCTCAGAGTCAAAAATAAACCGTCTGGTTGCAAATTTTCGACAACAAGGGGCAGTAAGGAACCTTCTGGTGCCGGCAGACGACGAACAGCTCACACGGATGACAATATTGAACGTCCGACCATACATGGAAGTTGCGTGTGTTATCAATGTCGTGACGAGTGAATATTGCTTCATTGGTAATAACTAAGCACGATACAATTCGAAAATTATTATTTATTCGCCAAAAAATATATACATAATCCTCCGGCTGTAGGTGACGTGAACCGTATAAGGAATATGGATGTCGATCTTGCTTTTAAAGTGTACGGAACATGCTAATTCGATGAAATTGATCGCAAAAAATGAAATTTCTCTTACTAAATAAAGAATATTTGACATTGACATAAAGGGTCATATAAGCGGATTTTTATAGCTACCGGTAGAGACATAGATATCACGGATAGACGCAAACAATCATAAAATATCGAGGTGACGAATTAGTTGTCTGATAGTAAAACAGAGAGTACTCAACTACTCATAAAAGACCATGAAACACAAGAGACACGCACTAGTAAGTGGGACGTTTTATTAATTATATATTATTTTGCACAATATCATTTATACAGGGTGGCTGACGAAAGCTGCTACCAAAAAAAAACGTAATAACTTGTTTTCTGTGTAACCAACCTGTTCCATTTTTATTTTATTTTATAGATTGATCTTTAAATTTAACTAAAATGGAGAATTGGGACAATGAAACAAGAATTTGGATAGTGAAACGGTTTCACGCTTTAGAGTCCGTAGTTTCCGTCCAAAGAGAATATAGGTGCACGTTTGGCGGCACTCCTCCTAGCAGATGAACTATACTGAAGCTCGTGAAAAATTTTGCCGAGCGTGGCACAATCGCAAGAAGGCCTTGTCATCGAGATCCCTCAGTTCTGACGCAGGAAACTATCGCTGCTGTAGCTGTTGCCATACAATCCAATCCTCGAGTTTCGACAAGGAGCTTATCTGCTCAAATGGGTGTCAGCAGAGAGTCACTGCAGACAATTTTGCACCAAGATTTAAACTTATTTCCATATCAGATTCAATTAACAAACAAACTGAACCCAAGAGACTTCCCGATTCGCTTGGAATTTTGTGAGAAGATCATTCAAATGGCGTCAGAGGATGAAAACGTCTTGAACTGCATTTTTATGTCTGACGAAGAACATTTTGATTTAAACGGCAATGTTAACAAACAAAATTGTCGAATATGGAGTAATTCTAACCCACAGATACTCCATCAGATGCAATTACATCCACTTCGCGTCACAGTGTGGTGTGCAGTTTCTTCAAGGTCCATTGTCGGGCCTTACTTTTTCGAAAAAAACGATCTTACTGTTACGCCGAAAGAGAATCCCTTTCAACTCTGGTTTCAACAAGATGGGGCAACTTGTCACATAGCCACGCCTGTTATGACAGAATTGCGGCAAAAATTCCACAATAAACTGATTTCAAGAAACTCCACATTCCGTTGGCCTCCCTGGTCTCCTGACTTCACTGCACCTGACTTTTTTTGTGGGGTTATTGCAAACAAGAAGTTTATAAAGGAAACCCAACAAATTTGGATGATTTAAAGCAATCCATTCGAACGGTAATTGAGGCAATTCCCGCTGCAACACTCCAGGCAGTAATGAATAACTTTTTGATAAGATGTCGCACATGTGTCACCGAGGGTGGAGGCCATTTGAATTCAATTATTTTCAAAACTTCATGAATTACTTTAATGTATTATTTTTCAAATGAATTACTAAAAATAAATTACATTAACTTTACAAAAAGTTATTTGAGTTTCTTAATGTAGCAAAATTGATCAGCCACCCTGTATATTTCAACGCCTTTTTTTTGTTTTTTAAAGCTTTATACCAAACATTTTTCAAGTATTAAATTGTATATAGTTATGAAGTTAGAATAACTGTAACGTTTTCTTTCAAATTATTTGTACAAAATTTTGTAGGAAGTAAATATATTTAATACAAAATACAAAAATTGTGAGAGCTTGTTAGATTATCCTGTACTAAGTGGATCAAAATTTGTGAAATGAAAAAGAATTGATCAGACAATTCTTTTTCATTCTTTCCTATTTATGGTTATTTCTTGCATATGATTTTAATTTACTTGCTCTTTCTCAGGATAGCTTTCGGGTTCCTCTGTACATCCATGTGCCTGCTCTTTTTTTCCTGATCTAGTAGTGACTCAACATTCATGGGCTTATCTTCAATAATAGATAGGCCAAACTTTTACATTAGTAAAAGAGTATACATATATGTATGTACGTGGGCAAGGTGAAAAGTTCTCGACCTGACAATCAATGACTGCGATTTAAATTTAAAAAATGATTTTATTTTTCCACATAATCTCCCTTGAGTTCAACACAATTGGTCCAGCGTTTTTCTAATATTCCTTCTCGGAAGTGAGAGTCTAGAAGACTGTCAAAATATTCTTCTACGGTCCTTTCAACTTCTTCGTTGGATGTAAATCGCTTTCCAGAAACAAATTTTTTTCAAATTTGGGAATAGATGGAAGTCCAAGGGTGCCAAATCAGGGGAATAGGGAGGATGGCCGAGCAAATCGTACCCCAAATCTCGCAATTTTCCCATCGCCAATGCACCCTTGTGCGCGGGTGCATTGTCCTGATGAAAAATGATTTTTTTCTTTTTCAAACCAGGCCCTTTCTCGCTAATTTTGGCATCCAGCTGGTCAAGAAGGTTAGAGTAATATGCGCCTGTAATTGTTCTGCCTTTTTCAAGGTAATCAATTAACAAGATTCCTTTTGCATCCCAAAACGCGCCGGCCATGACTTTTCCGGCAGGTGCGATCGACTTCTCTTTCTTTGGTGCTGAACCACCGGCTTCCACCCACTTCTTCGACTGCTGTTTCGTTTCTGGCGTGTAGTGGTGGACCCATGTCTCATCCATGGTGATAAATCGCCGCATATAATCGGTCGGATTCTTGTTAAATCGGTTCATAGGATGCTCCGAAAATCGTTTGCGCATTTGCCTTTGATCGACATTCAGCAAATGCGGCACCCATCTTGCGCAGAGCTTTCTCATCTCTAATTCTTTGTGCAAAATGTTTCGCACCCTTTCTTCCGATATTCCTACAGCCTCAGCTATCTCATTCACTTTCATTCGCCTATCGACCAACACAATATCATGTACTTTTTCGATGATTTCTGGTGTGGTTGCGGTTTTTGGCCGTCCTTCACGTGGGTCATCTTCGAGAGACGTACGACCACGTTTAAATTCAGTTGCTCACTTTTTAACGGTTGACATCGAAGGAGCAGAGACCCTCTACACTTTTGTCAACTTCGGATGAATTTCCATACAAAAATTCTTACAAACAAACTACTTGAGAGAACAAGTTGAAAGTTTTCATATAAACTAAAGACACATGCAGCCACGCAGTGAACATAAATTTCTGTTAATTGTAACGCCATCTCTGTGTCAGGCCGAGAACTTTTCACCTTGCCCACGTATTTATGGTATTTTTTAGAATTCTACTGTATTGTTCTAAAACAAGTTTCTATATTATATATTTAATATATTGATGATTGCTGGTATAACGATTAAGTGATTTTTGAGCAAAAAAAAACAAAAATAATTACTCTCGATCGGGATATCTACAGAAGAAGTTAAACCTTTACAGTATATCTAGTAATTACTATCGTTTCAAAAACCAGGCTAGCACTGTTTTAATAAAAACAGGAGCTGCGATAATGACACAAATAAATTTATGAACATTCCTGATAAAATATTTTTTTATTGCGGCAATATTAAATGGCTTAAATGTACTCGTTCGTGTAAAATAATATATTATTATTTTGGTCATTATTTTTAGAAAACACACAAAATAATTGTTCTCATAAATTAATTCAACACATGATAAAATAATAAAATGCAATTCAGGAAACAATGATTGCCTTCCGTTGTATATATATATATATATATATATATATATATATATATACACGTGACGTGTAAAAGTATACATGATAAACTATTATTAACTTTAGAATAAAATTAAAAAACAAAAGCATGTTCATTAATACACAAATATTCTAAGTATATACGAAATAATTGAAAGTAATTGTTGAAGCTCTTTTCAAGTTAGCTCTTAAGACATAACAACTTAATTGAACTTAAGTTAATTAGATTATTTTAAGCCCTAGCTACATTAATTGGAATAATAATTTGATTAAAATAAGAACAACGAAATTAGTAAATAAACTAGGTATTAGTTGAATTTGATGGAGCCTGTGGTTGATTGACTTGATCAATAAGGTTGATATATAACCCCTTTCCACAATTAACTATTAACAACCAAGTTGTCATCATCAGCAGATAATTTCAAAATGTCGCACCTGGTAAAACACGGCGAAAAGCAACTGTACGAAAATCAAAAATGTACACTGAGTGTACATCTTGGTTTTGAGCGGTGTGGATTGCGTACGGAGTTTGATTTTCGTACAGTTGCTTTTCGCCGTGTTTTACCAGGTGCGACACTTTGAAATTATCTGCTGATGATGACAACTTGGTTGTCGAAATGCGTATACAGAATTTACAAATAGTTAATTGTGGAAAGGGGTTATATATCAACCTTATTGATCAAAACTAGGTATTGTTAGGAATGTAAAGACAGTTTGATTTTGAACAAAAGTTTAAATTTGCCACGCATTTTTATTAGTCTGGCTATAATCAATTGTTAATATAACTTTTAATGAAGAAATTGTGGAAACTCCAGAGATGTCGCGAATTAATATCTTCAATAAAATGGCCTATAACCAAAAATCAAAAAATATTTTTGTTAACTTAATACACAACACTCAAAATTGCAAGCATTTGTATTTTTCAATTTCAGGTATCGTGAACATATTAACTGATCGCATATATCTTATAATAGAATTGGACATGTCGAAGCTATCAGCAAGAGGGGTGGCTTGAATCTTGTGTAAAGTCGATAAAGGATTTGAATACCAAGAAATACTTTAAAGCTCTTTAATCAGAGTCGAACAAATTTTTGGGAAGATTTCTTGTTGATTTAATCCAACTTTGCCATCATACATTCAAACGGAAATTCCAACAGGGGATATATCTCTGAGTAAAGAAGCTTAAGACATTTCCATCTGTGAGTTAGGTAATAGCCACGATTTTTAATTAGATCTTGAAGAAAGCAGTTTGTGAAAAATAATCTGAAAAGTCTTATAAAAGCGACAATAAACCTTTCCAACTAATCAATTTGTTGTAAGAGTAAGTTACTTTAATGAGGATGCAGGCGATCAAAGAAGTTGAGAATATGCAAGGAGAAAAGACGTGAAGGAATAGAGAACAGTTTCGGGGAAAGACTTCTTCCATGTGCTTAAAGATAATCGGATATGTTTGGTTCATATAGATTTTGCATTTGTCGGTCAGTGAAAGATCCGAATATTTTTATACGATACAAAATTCTTAATGTTAAGGGAAGGTAAAATTTATTGCAATAATCAATTTATTCTAAGGTTTATTAAATTTAAATTACAATACAAATTTAATATTTTAAAATGTATTGACTTTTTCGATTTCGTTTTGATTTAAGCGAAATTTTTTAAGATATACAGGCTTATGGATCAAAGAAAGATGTGTGATATGATATCTCTGGTGTGCGAGCATTCAATCTGCATATATTTGTTGAAAAGCAATATGAAGCGCGCTACATTGTTTAATAAAAGTTCGATACCTTGCATATAAGTAGGTAAGAGCGAGTAGTAGCCTTCTTGGTTATCAGGCACCTTGTATATGGAAACGACTCACTGACAAAATAAATTTTAAAAAAATAACCAGAGTAGGTAAATGAAAACCCGCTTTTAATGAATAGCAAAAAAAAGTAGCATAGAATATGTTAAATACTAAGAACTACAGTCTTCAAAGAAATGCAAAGTTACAGAGTTACATTTTTAATTAAATTAAGAAAAATAAATGACCAATTCACTAGGTAAGAATCGTAGTTTACTGATGTACTTGATTAAAAAAAAAACAAGCAATTAGCAAGATAGAAATACGTTACCCAAATGGCGATAACAAAAAAAGAATCTCACCTTCGAAGTGCAGAATTAGTAAATCTTCAGAATTGTCTATTAATTCTCTAACACAAAAATTTGTGCATTCACCACTAAATTTGCCCCGATAAACTCAACATACTATATAATCAAGGCAATATGGAATGACTAATGATTCAACATCAATCTGATGCAACTATTAAAATATGCGTGCTGTACGATTGGCAAATTAATATCGAAAGAACCCTCTAACATTTCAATCTCGACTATTCGCAAGTTAGACCTGCGCGACAAGGTACACATTAACATAACTACGAAGAAATGATAACAACTTTTAACGAAATTGCTTGAAAGAATGTAACCAACAAATGAAATGAATAAAAATTATTAAGAAGAGAATCTAATGCTCCAGCGTGTCTCAATTCACAAAGGTAAATTGCTGTTACACAATCTCTGCAGTAAAATTAATTAGAAATATATTATATATATAAATATTTATCAAAAGGTAATATACTTTATTTATTCTGCTGAACAATCATACCTTGCATTTATGTAATGTTCACCACTTTTAACATCATGTATGATACCTTCAACGATTAGATTTAGCATTATGAAAATTATAGATAAAAGAAGCATATTCGACACCTCTCTGAATAGGAATGATATTTTTGGAAAAGAAACAAATGGGGTTGATTAAGAGTTGATTAATGGTATAGTTAGTAAACGATAATTTTCTTCTTGGGAGTATTTTCCTTTCAGTGAAATATTTCATTACTTTTAATGGTCGTTTTCATACGTATGTAAACACAAAGCGAATAATTGAAAACGATAAAGGTAAGATGTAATTTGAATACGTAAGTATAGTACATTGTGAGCATATACATTAACCAGCAGTAGTGTAATTATTATATAAAGATTATATATCAGGAAAATTCAAGGTTAATTATATATATATATATATTAGGTGCGCAACTAAGTTCTTGCTGTTTTTCAAGAGATGGCACCCAGTAGTAAGTGGTCGATTGTGAAATATATAAAGCTTAGGCATATATATATGGTAATTTTGGTTTTGCGTCATATACTTTTGGTTGTGTGTAAATGTCTGATGTTGTGCCAAATAATCATCATTTGCGGAAAGTGTTGCTTTTCTTCTTTCGTTCGAAGAAAACGGCGGCTGAAGCGCATCGAGAACTCCAGAAAGTTTACGGAGATGCTGCTCTAAGTGAAACAACGTGTCATGATTTGTTCCGTCGCTTCAAAGACGGTGATTTTGATGTTGATGACCCTTCGCGTGAAGAAAGACCAAAAATCTTCGAAGACGCTGAATTGGAGGCATTGCTCGATGAGTATCCGTGCTAAACGCAAAAAGAGTTTGCTTCAGCATTGAGAGTTACCCGCCAAGCCATTTCCCAGCGATTGCGTGCGTTGGGAATGATTCAAAAATAAGGACCTTGGGTTCCTTATGATTTGAAGCCAAGAGACGTTGAGCGTCGTTTTTTCGCCTGTGAACGACTGCTCCAGCGGCAAAAAAGGAAGGGTTTTCTTCACCGCATCGTTACGGGTGATGAAAAATGGATTCATTACAGCAACCCCAAGAGAACAAAATCATGGTCACTGCCCGGTCATGCTTCTACGTCGTCAGTACGGCCAAATATTCACGCTGCGAAAGTTTTACTGTGTATTTGGTGGGACCAGGGCGATGTTATTTATTATGAGCTATTGAAACCGAACGAAACTATCACTGGGGAACGGTATCGAACTCAATTGATGCGATTGAGCCGAGCATGGCGCGAAAAGCGGCCACAATACGAGCAGAGGCACGAAAAAGTGATTCTACAGCATGACAACGCGCGGTCTCACGTTGCCAAACCCGTTAAAACCTACTGAGAAACGCTCAAATGGGAGGTTCTATCCCATCTACCATATTCCCCAGAAATTGCGCCGTGCGATTATTACTTGTTCCGTCTGATGGCACATGGTCTGGCTAATCAGCAGTTCCGCTCATATGAAGACATCTCAAAATGGCTTGATTCGTGGATAGCCTCAAAAGACGAACACTTCTGCCGTGACTGTGTTTGAGCTCTACCAGAAAGGTGGGAAAAAGTTGTCGCTAGCGATGGGCAATATTTTGAATGATTCATTTGTAAACATTTTTTCACAATAAAGTTGCATTTTCATCAAAAAAACAACGAGAACTTAGTTGCGCACCTAATATATATACATATACATATATATATATATATATATATATATATATATATATGTACATAAAGTATAAGTGCTATTGAGAAAAGTGAACAGTATTGTAAAAGCAAAATAAGTAAACACTAGTATATAATAAATATCATTTAAAAAGTAAATATAAAACACACTTTTAGACAATTATTTCGAATGTGACTCTGCAAGTAAATTCTATTAGATAACAAAACGAGGGTTGAAATTGTTGGAAACTTATACCCTCCATACCATATATTTGCAAGAGGTGTAGCATCATAATGGCAAAACTGCGAAATATACTGCATAAGGACGGGAAGTTACAGACGCCAGCAGAAATAAATAATAAACTTTGATGCTACTTTTGCCTATCTCTTTACCTTATTCAAGAGTTTGTAATATTAAAAAATATTGCAGTATCTTTCGGTAACAATAAACATTAGTTACAAGCTTTCTAATATTTTAATATTTTGAAATAATATGTAAATAAATGATTGTCTTTTTGTTTTTGGACTTGTTTTCTTTGATATTGTTTGTAATGTTTTCGATGTTTCGACGGGGACATAAGAAAATATGTAAAATAGCAAATAGGATATAGGGCTATGTAAAATTTTGAACGATTTTTTTAAAATATTCGTGTGTATGTTAGAAAAAGCTTTGAAATAATTTTCTTATTAAGGAACTGTGCTTATTAAATTAATTAAATATTAGATGTATGCGAGGCATATCTAATATTTTTTTAACCATTATTTAAACATCTTTTTTAATACAAATCGATTTTAAAAACTTTTTACGAATTATTAACTTCTATTGGAAATGTTTATACATTTACATAAGTCTTTACCTACAACGAATATACTTACACCTCGTCCGATCTCTAAAATATTGCTTTTAATATGCTATTTAATTTAGCGCTTTTATCTAATTTGTAATTATGATCATATCTCAAATATAAATGCTTTGAAAAGATTAATATTTACTACATGTCAAACATATGCCTGTTATGTACATAGCTATTGACAAGGCTGCATCTTGCGTGCTTTTACTAATTTATTATTATTACTTAATTACGATGTACCGATTATTACGTAGCAAAGTCTTTAACCAATTTGCCGACGAAGTGCGATTTGTAGATTCCTCATAAATGTCAACAAATGTATTAGCTTCCGCAATTTGTTTACGAAATGTAATAAAAGTGGTTCGTCTTTGAACCCATTCAGAACGAACGATGTAAAATTGGTTGTTTATAGTGTTAATTCGAAATGATTGTGAATCAAAAGGAAGCAACAAGCACAAACAATATCCAAAGCTGTATTCGACAAAGGAAGATTATATTATAAATTTGGTAGGATCACAAACGTATTGTTTATTTTGTAGTTTTAACGCGAAACCAATAGATTAATTCAAATTTGTACTGCGTTTAGCAACTAGCTAAACTAGGAAAAAATACCAGAATTGACAAATCGTAAAGATATTGTATTCCATACTTAGTTACTGGACTTCAGCTGCAATGCGTTACCACATTTATTATATAGTTCTAACCTCACACTACAAGATTATCATTTATTTCGTTTTTGCACCTTTTTAAATAGCAAAAATTTTAATATTGATCATTAAATGGTTTAGTTTTTTCTGAAAAAAAAAAAATAGGAAGCTGATGTAGCCTCAAAGATGGCATTGATAAGAATCCTTACCACATTATTCCATACAAAAATTTGCTGTTCGTTTTCTTAAAGCAAATTTTAATTATTTATTTTCCAAATCAAAGCATAAAAAATCGTACAAGAATAAAATAAAACTGTGCTGAAACTAGTTACTATAACTTCATACAGTATGATCCTGTTTCCTATTTTATGTTGTACGGTTTTGTTTTAATTTTATAATGTTACTCGCTCGTTTTTTAATACTATTACCAAACTTAGTGAGCAACGTACGCAATCTACGAATAAAAAGAGAAACTCCTAGAATAATACAGATGATTCAAAGAAGCGACAATATAGAAAAGCTATAAAGGAAACTGTAAGTTTTTGCAATAGAGCTTTAATTAAAACAATCTTTCATTTTAATTTTCACCAGATTCCATGCACTTTTCCTTTCCTCAAGACCAATTATCATACCACTTCTTCCAGGTTTCCCTTGAAAATCTAAAAGTCTCATCTCACATCCTAAAAATCCAATCATCTTTGAACAATTTCCTGCCCTTCAGCCTGTTTTTCAAATGGGTATGTAGTGAGGGTTCATATTATACAAAAGCTAGACAATAGGGTTAATCTTTCAATATCTTCTGTTCGGCTCCCATTAATACTTGATACAGATTTTGGAACTATGGATGGGAGCCTTAACGCGGTAGAAAAATTAGGTAGTTGGTTTCGGGCGAATGTTTTCGAGTGCTACAATAACGCTGAACAGGCATCCCCTGTATACCTTTTCGCGGTGTGTGTATATTTCCGGTACTATGCGTAAAGAAGGTATTTTCTTCTTGAAGGTAATTTTGATGGAGCCTGTGGTTGATTAACTTTATCACTGAAGGTTAATATATGACCCCTTTCCACAATAATTTTCGCATTCTGTATACATATTTCGACAACTAAGTTGTCATCCTCAGCAGATAATTAAACAGTGTAGCACCTGGAAAACTACAGAAAAGTACCCGTACGAAACAAATTCCGCACACGATCTGTACCGTTGAAAGCCGAAACGCGCACTGTATATTCGTTTTACATAATTTTTAAAAGATTGTATTCTAGTCTTAAACTAAGATGAAAGGCAAAAGAAAAAAAGGGAAGAAAAGAAAAGTGGGCCCAGGTCAGTGTTCAACACATGGTCTTTATTCTTCAAAATGTACATGCTTTCATACGTATATAATTCGCGATAATTACAGACGCTCTTTATCAAATGCAAACAATCCGCGTAAACACTATGATTACTTTCCAACACATGTTTTGCTAAACAGGATTTTTCTGGCCGATTGAATTTTACGTGCGCAATATATTCTTCATACCGGGTTTCTACCGATCATTTCGTTTGGATGATGACAGTTTAACAGACAGATTTTTGTTGTCCTCAATTTTGTTTTTTGCATTTTCTAATAGGGAAAAAAAAGAAATATTTTCTTCTTCAACACCTCGTTACATCTACTGGTCTTCTAAGACATAGGGTACCAAAGGGAAAAGCCATCTTTATCCGAAAATTAATTGCCGACGCTTGAATGTTCAAACGTACTTCCGCCTCGCCACAACTTAAGCGCTTATCACTCGAGCGTGTAACAATCGATTGCATCATATTGTAAAACTCACATAAAGTCCTTTATAAATATATATTTAAACATATAAATATATATTTAAACAATTCCCTATTTGGTTTAATATAAATGCGTACGTTAGTTATTCGTAGTAGAATTTGTATAAAAACATTTCAACAAAGTTCTTAGGGAATCGGAGCTTCGGCACACAAATAAACGTGCCTTCAACTTCAAGAAACTGAGCTCTATTCTCTGCTTTAGCAAACACTTTATTGTAGTTTGATCACCTGTAAAAGACACTGTTAATATACCGAGACATTTTTTAACTTTATAAGCTTTTCTAAACATGTCGCATCGCCAAGAAGCTCTTCGTTACATCTACTGGTCGGCTAAGACATAGGGTACCAAAGGGAAAAACCTTCTTTATCCGAAGATTAATTGCCGGCGCTTGAATGTTCAAACGTACTTCTGCCTCGCCACAACTTAAGCGCTTATCACTCGAGCGTGTTACAATCGATTGTGTCATATTGTAAAACTTTCACGAAGTAATTTATATATGTTTATCAAGACAATTCCCTATTCGCCTTTGCATAAATACATACGTTAGTTTTTCATTGTAGAATTTGTATAAAAACAGTTCAACAAAGAAAATTTGCCATTACTTGAATATTCCGAAAATTCTCCCGCCCTAAATCCAACGGAAAAGTTCTTATCGTGTCATTTGAAACTGTTAGAGTAATATCGTTCGAGGGTAAGCCAAAAAACTGTCACGAAAGCGAAGTAAAAATTAATTAAAATTACTTTCATGAGGAAATCGTTCACAAAAGTCTGTATTAGTTTTATTTTAAAATTACAAATTTTTCTTGTCGTCTTAATTTATAACTATCATTTATGAAAAGTCAATGTCTAAATAACGGGTGGGCCATCTATCGGTTCAAAATTGGACCACCGGTTATTTCGAATCTGGCAATACTTATGTCATTCTATTCTGTCACAGAATTCAGTACATTATCTCCACTGAACGAAATGAATCGATTTGCGCTTGAACAATGTTGGGATTTATTGGAAATTTATTTCCAAAACAAAGACAATTGGTCGGAAATTGCACGAAAATGTCATACAAAATTTGGTCGCAGAGAAGGACCAACAGTGCCCGGTATACGCAAGTTTATTGCTAAAGTTCGTGAAACTGGTTTCATTGTTGATGCGCCAAGACGTGAGCGTGCTCGTACAGTGCGTGCACCCGAAAATATCGAAGCTGTGGCTGAGAGTGTGTGTGAGAATCCATCAACATCAACTCATCATCGTTCTCAAGAATTGAACATTTCACGCACCAGTTTACGTCGAATTTTGCGAAAGGATCTCGGTATGACGCCTTACAAAGTTCAGTTGGTGCAAGAGTTGAAGCCGCATAACCATCCGCTTCGTTTTCGCTTCGCTAGATGAGCCAACGAGAAACTGCACCATGATGTCGATTTTGCCAAAAAATCATCATTTGGGATGAAGCTCATTTTCATCTTGGTGGGTACGTTAACAAGCAAAATTGCCGTATTTGGGGCTCTGAAAACCCACACGTGGTCTTACAGAAGCTAATGCACCCATTACGAGTGACTGTTTGATGCGGCTTGTGGAGCGGAGGCACCATTGGCCCATATTTCTTTGAAAATGAGGACGGCGCAACCATTACGGTCAATGCAGACACTTATCGCACCATAATAACCGATTTTTTTGTGCCCGCTCTTCATGGTATTGATGTGAACGATGTTTGATTTCAACAGGATGGTGCAACTTGCCACACATCTCATGCCACAATCGATTTATTGCGTCAAACGTTTGATGGCCGTTTAATTAGCCGAAATGATGATTTTCTGTGGGGCGCCGTTAAAGACATGTGTTATGCCGACAAACCAGAGACCCCATACAGTTGAAAAAGTGCTCGAAAATTGATCCGATCGAATGGGGTACTGTGAGGCCAGCCGCGACAGCCATGTGAATTAATATTCCATCTCTAACCGGAACAATTGTACTTCACAACAAAAAAATAAATTTGGCAAAATTTCAAACCGTTTTTGTTTTATTGCATTTTTAAATTTAAACTTTTAAATGGCCCACACGTTACAAACACGTAACAAACAGTTTTGAAAAATACTTGTAGAAAAATTTGCCAAATTATTAAGATATTTCAAACAGCATTTATTTTCAATTACTTATTCTAGTTTTGTATTTTTCTCTTTCAAAAAAGTTGACATTTACTTTTCAAATTATAGCATAATTTAAAAATTAGAATCAATTTTGCATGAATTTCATATAAAGATAAATATACACATATATTGAAAATTTTTACAATTCTGTTAAATTTCGGTGGTTAGATTTTATTTATAGGAAATACACACTTTACAATAATCTTGTTTATAAAAAATATACTTATTTGAGAATTAAATAAAGTAACGGTTTCTAAATCTACAAAGCGTCCTTTTGATGAAGGGTGGGTGTCAAAAGGAATCCTCAATAACGCAATATACATACACACCCAACTCAAGCCCGCTTCACAGTCCAACCGTCCAGAAAAATCAGAATCCGTTTCGTCGATATTCAATACAATGTTAGCTCAATATGTAGTTGCCAGTAGCGACAGCCCATAACATCCACTTATTCAATAATACGCAATCCATGAACAATATTACAGGATAGTATGTGTCTGGAATATATATAAAAACCTTGAAATACATTTGCAGTTTCGACGAAGTGGAAGAATTCATATATATCGACGTTTATCATTCAAACGGCATGTAAACTGTTATGGTACAGTAAATGAGAGAATTTTAAATTTAGAGGACACTGCCAAATAAAGATTTTTAAATATGATGAAGATATATTAACGAGATTTAAAGTTGTAGTAAGAGCTTTTCGTTGTTCGCCAAAGCAACGAAAATACAGGTTTCATTTAATGTTAATGCTGGAAACTAAGTACCATATCTGGATATTTTTCCATGCTACCAATTACTACAGGAATTTTAATCATCATTCCTTTTATGTGTCTAGAGTTAGAGTTGCCTTTGCAATAAGAAATAATTTTTCATATATGTCAGATCACAATTTCTTTAGGAGGTTGAGTTTTAAATTTAAGAAGGTATAAAGTTGCATTTAAAATGCTATTTTCCATTTTAGTGACTTCAACAATTGCATCAACACTCTTGTATATTTAGTTAAATAATGATTAATTTATGATAATTTGTTTTAAAAGTTACAGCATTGTGAAGAAATTGTCTAAATAAAGTATCCTAAAACGCGTAGACTCGTAATTTGTGTGACACTCCAAAATTTAGTATTTTTAGGACTAGACATGTCTGACTACGATGCAACAGGCACTGGGTGATAATACCTCCACAATATCCGTTCCTATACTGATGTAAAACTGAAACTTTAGCAATAATTGCTTATATTGAACCTCCTAGAATTAAAAGAACAAAATGTAACATTAATAACAAGTAATAATCCTCTTGCAAAACAATTCGAAAATAACAACGACCAAACCCTTAACAGGACTAAGTCAGGAGTTTATAAGTTAATATGTGGTAAATGCCCAGTTCTTTATATTGGTCAAACAAGAAGAACTTTCTACAAACATATATCAGAGTACAGAATTTCATACATAAGTAAGAAACAAATCTTTCTTTTGCTAATTGTTTAATTAATGATAAACATAGGTCGAATTTTGAATATAAAATAGAGAATATAGAAAACAAAGGATATAAATCAAAATCAGTCAAATGTATGTCGACAAAAGCAATGGACGTGTGTGATTTCAAATTAACTTGCAATTTTCAATTGCTGTAAAGGCCAACAACGCCACACGTCCTTTGTTTAGCCAGTTAATTAGCTAGTTGTTAGGTTAGTAGTCACGATATTCGTGTTCGTTCTTTTTTAAGATATAAACTATATTTATTAGAATATTTAGAAATTAATAAACTTCGAAAAATTTAATGAACGATCAATTAAATGTTTAGAGAATAAAATGGTCAATATTCCACCAGAATGTGCTTTTCCAACATTTTTAATTTCTTGTTATTTTAGTTTCATTACGTATTAAAAAAATATCATTCCCTTAGACATTTTATACTCTACATTAGAATAATTTAGAATTAAATTTTGCGCGAAAACCCATTCGTCGAAATATTTTTTTTCTGGGTTGGTATGACTGTCAGTGACATCTGTGCCAAATGTCACATCAAAATAATCATTAGTGTTTAGTATACGCTTGTCTTTCTGAAGTACAAAAAGTGCATTCGGCGATTTTTACAATGAGTGAAATTATTCAACAAAGAAATTCCATTAAGTTTTGTGTACGGAATCAAATTTCTGGTGCCGAAACGTTCAGAATGTTTCAAAAGGCCTTCGATGATAATTGTTTGTCGCGAGCAAGTGCTTTTGATTGGTACAAATTATTCAAAGAGGGTCTAGAACGCGTTGATGACGTCCAGGACGGCCATCAACATCAACTGACGATCAACACGTCAATAGAATCAAGGAATTGGTGCTTGAGAATCGACGATTAACAGTCAAAGATCTTACTGTCATCGTTGGAATATCGGAAGGATCAGTGAAAACCATTTTGAAAGATCATTTGGGCATAAGCAAAGTGAAAGCACGATTTGTTCCAAAATCACTCAATTTTTTTGAAAAACAGCGTCGCGTTGACGTCTGTGAAACAATGCTTTCCGAGTATCAAGACAAAATGAAAGGCATCATAACTGGAGATGAGACTTGGATCTACGCTTATGACTCGGAAATAGACGATCAATCGGCCGAATATCGTATCAAAGGTAAGCCGAAGCCCAAAAAACCACGTCAAAGCAAGTTAAAAATCAAGGTTATGTTGACAGGTTTCTTCGATTATCGAGGTGTGGTGCACTCCGAATTCCTTCCGATCGGCCAAACTGTCAACAAAGAATACCATTTGAGTGTTATGCGTCGTATTCGCCTGATTTAGCTCCGTGTGACTTCTAGCTATTCTGGCAGTTTTGAGTCAATTGAAGACATTAGACGTGAATCGCTACGCGCATTGAAGGCTATTCCTGAAATTGACTTTAACAACTGTTTCGAGAATTGGAAGAAACGTTGGCACAAGTGTATTGGGACCAGGGGGATTACTTTGAGGGGGACGAAATAGATTTGGAAGAATAAATTAAGATTTTAAAAATTATGAGCAAAGTCTTACTATTTTTTGCCCACAGTAGTATAGTAATTAAATATAAAATTAGTAGAAATTGTAACACCCTGTATGTTTATTAATTTAGTCGTGTACTTTCATCAACTACAAGCCAAATCATCCACTATTTAGAACTTAAACATTTAAGCATGGGCTTACTGGCAAGATAATCTAGTTGTGAATATTACACATAATATAATATTACATGGGAAAATTAGGGCTGTGTTATAATAATACAATAACAATGATAAATTTTATCTTCGGAGAGGTAATTAGCAGTTTTTTATCGCATAGTTTTTATGGTATATTAAGCTTCTTACACTTATAAAAATATGTAAAGACGTACTACTCGACTGTATAGAAACAAATTGCAAATAAAACAGGAAATCGCGCAATTTTTCAATTAGAAATTTGAATTTAAAGTTATAAACCGTAATAACATTACGTATTCCACTACAAGAAATTGCTTGGTAGCTATTAATACTTCAAATAGCAATTGATCTCCCAACGTTCGTTATTTCACCTCGATTTGCTCCAATAATATTATGGGCAACTATTAAATTTCGAACTTGTAAAAACTATTCATGGTCGTAATGAGGTTCACACATTCAAGAACTTTCACAGCAGCAACTAACTCTATTAACTACCAGATTTACTCTACAGTTCTAGCTTAATTGCAGCCATGCCTGAATTAAAATTGACACAGAAGTGTACTTAATTAGAACTTTTAACCCAAACTTTTCGGAACATATTTAAAGTTTCTCAAACTAAGTAATTAACTACTTCATTTAAAAATTGTTAATAAAAATTACAGTAACATGTAGAAGTGCATTTGTATATTAAATATAATAATAATAATAATAGTATATTATTTGTATTTTTTCTAGGAAAACGTGCTGTTATGTATTTATCAGGATATATCTTTGGCGGTCATAAAATCAAACGTTGAAATAACGTAAACAACTTTCTTGACTTCTATTAACAGTAATACAACGGATTAACACACATTTACATAAAATTCTAATAATACTTAACCTCAAAATACTATTACAAGTATCTCTTAATCAACACTGTAACTTGCACTGGTGTTGATTAACTGGTCAGGCATTGTATTGATTCTATATCCGTGAATCCGTGAGAAGGGAGCAAGATAGTTAGGTCTAGATTCTTACTAAATTTATTAAATAGTACAATCAACACTCCGTCCAAGTGGACATATTTGTGCTCCTAGACCTAGACGTAATACTTTGAAGAAGATGATGAAGTTGGTGATAAATGCAAATAGTTGATATTACAAAGGGAGCTAGGAAAGTTTTGCAACATGACGCAACAACGAAGAGGAAGCTGCCTGTTGCTGCATGTTGAGACATGTTCCTACGTGCATAGTAGCCGTCGCGCCATATCGATGGGCTCAGTTATTCATTAGCAGTGACAGTGTAAAGTGCTTGCGATGGCATCGTGGTCACGAAATGAGATAAGGGCAGTTTTGCGTTATAATTTCGTGAGTGGTTTAAACATAGACCAGTGCTTCGAGGAAATGACTCTCGCACTAGGTGATGTTTGTCCACATCGCACAACGATATTCTGGTGGTACAGAGAATTCCAAAGGGGAAATTTAACTGTGGAGGATGCTGAGAGGCCGGGAAGGCCACGAACGTCAGTTATGGAGGGAAACGTTACTACTGTGAGAAAAATGATTGGCGAAGACGGGCGAGTGACCTACCAACAAATAGAGGGAACTTCAGGCCTAAATGCACCAGCAATTCGTTCCATTCTGTATAATCATTTGCACGTGAAGAAACTTTGTTCTTTCTGGGTTCCGTATCGACTGACTGAAAAACAGATGACACTACATGTGACTTGGTGCGGGGAGATGCTAAAAAAGTTTAATAAGGGACAATCTCGGTATATGAACAACATCGTGACAGGGGACGAGACTTGGCTGTACTATTACGATGTGCCAATCAAAGCTCAAAATAAAGTTTGGGTCTTTGTTGATGAGGACACACTCGTAGTTGTCAGAAAATTCCCGATTTGTAAAGAAGAAAATGATAGCTGTAATTTTCAAATCGAGTGGAATTGTGAAACGCGTCGCTTTGGACACACAGAGTGTGTCACAGCCAAGTGGTATACTGAACTGTGCCTACCTAAAGTCAATAGATCTATGAAGAACCTGCGGCCAAAATTCAAGAATGGACACGTTCCTCCATCACGATAACCTTCCAGCTCATCGCGCCAAAGCCTACACCGAATATTTGGACACGACAGGATTGAAACTTCTCGAGTACCCTCCCTACAGTCCAGATCTTGCTCCCTGCGACTTTGCACTGTTCCCGCAGCATGTGGAAATGAAGCTAAAAGGGAGGCGGTTTTCCAGTGATGAGGACCTTCTGCGGGCTTGGGATAACTAGTGTGCTTTACTCCCTAGTGAAACTTAGCAGAACTGGAGTAAAGATTGGTGTCGGAGGATGAAGAGGTGTATTGAGTGTAGAGGAAGTTACTTTGAAAAAATTAAATAAACAAAGCTGTATTGCAAAACTTTCCTAGTACCCTTTGTACAAGCGCTGCTAAACTAAATGTCTCATATTGAAATTTCATGTTCGCCCTGTTTTCTTTGTATATATATATACATGTAAATCGATCGTTTTGCCTGACCTATAAATTGTTTGTTGCAATTTAAACATTTAATTTAGTAAATCCCCGATTTCTTATTGACCTCGACTTTGCCTTTCGCATTTCCCAAGAGGGATTTAATAGAGTTAGTGGACCGAAATGTAACTCGAAAACCGCGCTCTTTGAAAACGCTAGTTAAATTTTTCGTCAAAGGGTGAAATGGTAAAAATATAAATTGGTTATCTCGACTGCTTTGAGGTGACAGACATGTGGTATCCCGGATTGTCTTTTGTACGTTAGTCTTCCTAATTAATCCATTGATTATTTCCGAAATTAAGCCATTGAATCTCGCAATATTCTCAATAAAATTCAGCTCTTATTCGTATCTCACTTTTTGATAAGTTTGATAAGAAAACTGAAACAAGCCGTTTCTTGTCGTATGCTGTGATTTGAACCCTACGTGATAAATCTATTAATATTAGTTTCTTTTCAGAAAATATTTCTATTTTATTGGTATTTCTAATTACTAGAATATCTAAGAAAAGTAAAGTTTCATTGCCTTGTTTTTTTACCCCAGATTTAATCGTCGAGAATTTTGAATTAAATTGAATACTTTTCTCAACACAAAAGATGCTCTATTCTATTCAGCAGAGTTCCGCTTTGAAGCATATCAACAACTGAACGAAATCTTCAAAGCCTGCTGCTGCAATTGAAAATAACACCGTAGTGAATTATTGATTAAGTTTTGTTCGTCAGGAATTCACCCGAGTTCATGGTTGTGTGTTTTTAATTATGACTCAAGAACTATAATTTTCATTTTTGTTGTAACAACGTTATCGTCCAATAATAATAATACAGAGAAAAAAAATGCACAATAGCACATACAAGACAGAACATTCTTCACTTACATAATTATGCACAATCTGCATCCAAATTGACCTCTTAACGGCGTGATACAGAGTAGACTTCTTAACTGTACGAAGTTAGTATTCGATAGAGAGGACGAAACGTCGACGCAATTATCTTTATGCTGCTCTGCTCATGACGTGTCAAGAGAGAAAAAGACAGAGGAAAGCGGCAAAGCACAGGCTCAATATTATTACAATTTATTACCAAATACTGGAGACAACTTCGAATAAGAATTATGACAGTAATAGTATAAATCAACTAATTAAATTAAAATTAAAACCTTAGGGAGATCTATATCCCTTCAATAGTTTTGATCACAAGCTTAGGCTGATCAATACGAGAGGGCGATAAGAGAAATTTGTCAAAGATACGAAAGCTGTTCGAATAATTATTCTCTAAATACTGCAGTTCCACAATGTACGAGGGTAGTTTGACAAGTAGTGAGAATGGAAAAGAAAAACGAATTTTTTAAATACAAAATAATTTTTATTTTTCAATATATTCTCCTAAAAGAGCAATACATTTATTCCAACGATGCTCCAATGCCCTTATGCCATCTCTAAAATGCGATTCCGGAAGGCTTGCAAAATACTCATTTACGAAGTTGATAAGCTCGTCGATAGACGAAAATTTCTTTCCACCTAATGCCGTTTTCAATTTTTGAAAAAGGTGGAAGTCGGAAGGGGCTAGATCCGGCGAATAAGGCACATGCGGTACTAATTGGAAATGCAACTCGTGGATTTTGTACATCCCAACTGTGCTGGTATGCGAGGGAGCGTTATCTTGGTGGAACAGAATCTTTTCCTTTGCCATTCCTGGCCATTTAGCACGAATCTCAACATTTAATTTTTGTACAAGTTCTGCATAATATTGTCCGTTTATTGTGGCACCCTTCTGAAGATAATCAATGAGCAAAATGCCCTTTGACTCCCAAAAAATTGATGCCATCACCTTTGTTTGCCGATAATGTGGTTTTCGCTTCCTTTGGAGGTGCAGAACCACGTTCTAACCATTGTTTCGACTGTTGTTTAGTTTCGGGTGTATTGTAGTGTATCCAAGTTTCATCGCAAGTAACAAATCGCCTACAAAAATCAACCGAATTCCGCTAATAAAGGTCTAAACGTTCATTGGAAATGCGCAAACGAGTGATTTTTTGATCAGTCGTAAGCAATCGCGGCACCCTTCATGCCGATAGCTTGTAAAGGCTAAATTCTTTCGTTAAAATGAGGTGTATGCGTTCTGTTGAAATGTTTACCATATCTGCTATCTCTCTCACTTTGAGTCGTCGATAATATTATCGATTCTTATAATCATTTCCTTACAAGTCACGATTTTGGGTGCTCCAGAGAGCGCTTCGTCAACACAGCTTGTTCTACCACGTTTAAATTCATTTACCCATCTACTTATTGTGGCGGATGATAGAGCAGATTCACCTAATGTTTCCCGTAATTCATCTTTTATTACGGTAGCTTCCGTACCCTTAATTACGAAGTATTTAGTCACCGCACGATACTCTGCTTTTCCATTTTAACAAAACGACGTGTTGCTTCTTTTTCAATCAGCTGTCAAAAATAAACTAACCAATCGATTTATCT
This sequence comes from Dermolepida albohirtum, assembly GCA_031893035.1. Lineage (NCBI taxonomy): Eukaryota > Metazoa > Arthropoda > Insecta > Coleoptera > Scarabaeidae > Dermolepida > Dermolepida albohirtum. Next base: position 176,301 of record JAVIWB010001692.1, read on the forward strand.
AAATATCGGAATGTAAACATATAAATAGCCAACCTAAATTACAGTGCATTTGTTTTACCAATTAGAGCGCCACCTATGTGTCATTCTCACTACTTATCAAACTATCCTCGTACAGCGGTGTTCAAAAAATACAGAAACAAGATAAATTGTGCACGTATCAATATGTGAGTAACAATTTACTGTTCCACATGTATTTTATAATCTTGAAAATCCTCTGCAATTTTTTGACTTTAATTCGAGTAACCTTAATGTAAGTAATTAGTGAACATATAATAAATCTCTGAGGAGTAAACGTAAAACTATAATTAAAATTAATATAGTGCTGACGCTTTGAAATAAATTTCTTGTAATTAGTTAATAAATTATACCAAAATTCCTGCAAAAAATAATAAATTACACGTAATATCTTCTACAGCGTACTTTACTAATTATTAACAATCTATTACGCTTCAGAATTAAACGGGAACATCATAGATGAATACAGATATTTTTAATTGCGAAACACCTGAGAATAATTGAATCGAGAAGTTTTGTGTAATTTGCGGTGTGTATCCTGTATACATAAATTGAACACAGACACGCTTCACATCCATTTAGGCTTTAAAGCGTACACTTTCATACATATTGTATTGCTAATTCACCATGAGACCGGGTTTCATTGGTGCCCAAATTCAAAATACATGCTAACATTGAAAGTACATTGGTTTGTTTGATTTAGCGATGACATATCTATCGGCAATATGTCAAACCGACTTGTCAGCAGAATACTAATTAAATATTTGTGTTTACGTGAGGAGAATCCTTTTTTTCGCAAAATATCACTTTCGAATAATACAAATTTGACATCTCGTAAATAAACTAATTCAGTTGTTTTCTACATTATTGCAAGTCGAAATAAAAATTTAATTTTTATAAGGTTTAGTACGATGAATGAAGTTAATAGAGATGTGATCTATGATTCCGTCAGAAAAAAAATTTTATAATTATATTGATAGTGATATCACTTAAAACCGAACATTTTTAAAGTAAAAACAAAAGCTTACTATTTTGGAAAAATTCATTTATTTTATTTAAAATGGTCGAATTCGGCTTCAATACAACGCTTTGCACGGTCAATTAACATGTCGAATGAATTTTCAAGTTAATGTTTAGAGATATCCTTCAAGATCGCTGTCGACGTCTTTTAATGGCTTAGTCGTCGGCATAATGCTGTTCTTTCACCGGCAAATCTATGGAAAATTCACCGGCGGTGAAAATGTATAGGGTTGGCAAATAAGTACTTTCGAACGATGAGATTTTAGGGTTGGCAACTAAGTACTTTCGGTTTTTACTCATAGAGAGCGTTGCTTTATTTTTTATATAATGTATGTTAGTGCTGTACTTTACCGTTTGTCGCGTGATACTAGTCACATTGACGTAACTTCAGAAGCAGAAGTAGTGCGTGATTTTTATTAAAGCTATTAGTTGTGGGTTAATTTTAAATGGAGTGCAGAAACGAACATTTTCGACATATTTTACTATTTCATTTCCGTAAAGGAAAGAAAGCTGCTGCGGCTCACAAAAAGATATGTGAAGTTTATGGTGCTAATTGCTTAACAGAGCGCACGTGTCAGAATTGGTATAAAAAATTCCGTTCTGGAGATTTTTTCCTCAAAGTTGAGCAACGTTCTGGTCGGCCTACCGAAGTTGATGATGACCAAATCAAAGTCATAATTGAAGAGGGTCGTCATATAACTGTTCGAGAGGTTGCGGAAACGCTACATGTATCGCACACAACAATTGAAAAACATTTAAAATGTCTTGGGCTAGTTAAGAAGCTTGATATTTGGGTACCTCACGAATTGAAAGAAATTCATTTAACGCAAAGAATCAACTTTTGCGATATGCACCTTAGACGAAATGAAACCGACCCTTTCTTAAATAGAATCATCACTGGTGATACAGAATGGGTCCTGTACAGTAACATAGTTCGAAACCAATCATGGAGCAAACACGTTAAACCAGCTCAAACCACATCGAAAGCTGAATTGCATCCAAAAAAGATCATGCTGTCAATTTGGTGGGATTACAAAGGTGTTGTGTTTTTTGAGCTGCTTCTAAGGAACCAAACGATAAATTCTGATGTTTACTATCAACAATTAATAAAACTGGATGAAGCAATCAAAGAAAAACGGCCAGAATTGGCAAATCGGAAAGGTGTAGTTTTCCACCAAGGTAATGCAAAGCTTCACACATTTTTGGCAACTCGTGGGAAACTATTGGAGCTTGGCTGGGAAGTGATGCCACATCCCCCATACAGCCCTGATCTAGCACCATCTAATTACCATTTATTTCGAAGTTTGCAGAATTCTTTGAATGGTAAAACTTTCACAACTGACGATGACCTTCACTCGCACCTGGTTCAGTTTGTTGCTGATAAGGACCAGAAATTTTATGAGCGCGGAATCATGCAGCGGAAAGAAAGATGGCAAAAGATCATTGAGCAAAATGGAAAATATATAATTGATTAAAAACTATTCTTTGTTTAAAAAAAGTGTTTTATTTTATACTACAAAACCGAAAGTACTTAGTTGCCAACCCAATAGTTTGGAGAATAGACAGAAATCACAGTACAGTTATATGTTTCTACACTACATACATATGTATTTGTTGCCTTTACTTAATAAATAATAGCCACAACTGAATAACTATACACAGGCACAGTGAGAAGATGTTTCGGCCAAATATCAATCTTCTAATCTCATCGTTGCGGCGTTAATATCTTCTTTTGTTTCACGGTTCGATTTTTCTATTGACAACGGCGGCAGCTGGTCATTTTTCAGCTGTAACGGGTAACCAATCCTCGATGACGGCAATGCTTTTGCAGAATTAAATCTTGTAGCAGAGCTACGATCGCTTCTTTTAGTATCATATAATGTAGAAAAACCAAACCGTAAAGCCGTTAGCATTGCCGGCATCGCACGCCGGAGTCACCCGTACCCGGGCCGGGATTAATTTCCGATCCAGCCAATACCCAATTAGATGCTCTCGTTTTGAGTGGCATCATGAAACAGGAGAAAGCATGTATATACATACATGGCAGTAATCGACGTCGTAAGTATTTTTACATAACCAACAATTTTGACGATGTTAACTACCTTTTGTTTTTAGCTAGCACAGGTCGTACATCTTTATTAGACCATAAATAATTAAGAACTTACTGAATTTCGAATTTCATCTGTATTTGTAACAAAAATTGCTGTTTACTAATAGAATTTTACCAAAAACAAAAGTTAAACGTAATTTAGAATTTAAGGGTTAATAGAAAATTTTTACAGTAACATTTCAAAATCATGAACATTTTTGGATTTTCCATCTCGTATTTACTAATTTATATCTCCTTCTTTATATTAAAATTTTGTATTTATTTTCGACAAGGTAACCACACTTTTCAGAATGTATAAAATTCAGTTTTACAAACCCTTTTCAAATAACTATACAATTTCTATCATCTATTTTATTAAAAATATTATTAATATATTTGCTCATTCCCCTGTATTTATTTATCACTTAGCTATATTAAAATCATTCTATCTCTATCCTAATACGAGTGTAGCCGTTTATATTTCGGGACTGACAACTCTGTTAGTGTTGCCTCCGATCTGATGATTGCATCGTGAAGTTTATCATTTTTGACAATATATTTACCTTGACAGTTTTATTATCCAGTCGCTATTTCTATTGATGACAGTAACTTGAAAATTTTATGTCAGCGAAAAAATGGAATTAACTTGCAAACATTTCCGTGCAATTATTTTTCATAAATTTCGGCGTGGATTATCCCAACCAGAATGCATCGATGAACTAAATTCTTTATATGGTGATAAAGTACTATCGAAAACTACAGTACATCGTTGGTATAGTGAATTCAAACTTGGACGGCGTTCTTTGCACGATGAATTTCGTGAAGGTCCCCTCACAGATATTGTTGTGTCGGAAAACATTAATTCAGTGTCTGAATTGATAATGCAAGTCCGTCACGTGACATACCGTAAGATCGAGGCATTTCTCGGTATTAGTGACACCAGCGTGCATTAGATCCTGCACAAACATTTAGTCATTAAGACCCTATGTTCACATTGGGTACCACATAATTTGACAAGCGCTAAAAAAGGACTCGCGTCAATTGCCAAGTGAACAAAAAATACAATGACGCGGCTTCAAAGAACTTTTATAAAGGCATCACAGGTGATGAATCTTGGTTCTATACGTATGAGCCCGATAGCAAACAGCAGTCGACTGTGTGAGTATTCCAAGGTGAGCCAAAACCAACAAAAGTTGTTCGCGCTCGAAGCACATCAAAACAAATGGTCGCCTGTTTTTTCGGAAAAATCGGTCGCGTTGCAACCGCGCCTCTAGAGAGTTGTAGAACGGTCAATTCCGAATGGTACACAATTTGTTTGCCAAAGGTTTTTGAAGAAATAAGGAATGCGTGACAATGCGAGCTCTCACAGGTCGGTTCAAGCAATAGAATATTTGTCCGGGCAAAACACTGAATTGATGAGCCATCCTCCGTACAGCCCTGAGCTAGCTCCTTGTGATTTTTTTTTGTTCCCGCACGTGAAGAATAAACTTCGTGGTCAACGGTTTTCTACGACGGAAGAGGCAGTTGGGGCATTCAAAACTCATATTTGGGAGATACCGCCTTCACAGTGACAGCAATGCTTTCGTATTGGTTTAAACGAATGCAAAAGTGCATCGATTTTCAAGGAGAGTATTTTGAAAAGCAATAAAATTATTTTGGATAATAAAAATTTTCTTTTTGCTATTCCCGAAATATAGACGGGTACCCTAGTATTAATTTTCATAGTATTTACACATTTTTCTAACCTTAACTGTACTGTACATACTAGAACTCCTTTCATCGAAATATTCACTACATATTCCTTTGCATTCCCACTCTCATTCACCATAAAATTGCACTTAACTAATTTAAACATTATAAAGTTGATCTGTAAGCAGTTCTATAAGGAAAACTAAAATAAATTTACAATTACATCATCGTGCTTGCTGTATATGTATATTTGTACAAGAAAAAAACAAAACGAAAGCATCTGCATTTCGTAAAGATAAATTTTGTTAATATCATGAAAGTGAAAATGAATTTGAAAAATATGAACGCGTATTAATACAAATGTGGGTGTACCGTGTATATGTACATCTGTCTTCTATCTACGCCCAAATATGTAAATGTAACTGGAATTCCACTATTCGAAAGTTTCTATAAACTTGTTTCATCGAGATCCTAACTGAATTCAATTCAACAGAAATTTTGAATAGAATTTGAAATGGAGGAATACATACATACTCCAATTATTAATTCTTGTTTTCAATGCAAAGTTAAATACCCTTCATTAACTATTTCGGTTTTGATTTTCGCAGTGATGGTCTACTAGTCTTGTATATATTTAATATGTAATTACGAAACCTATTGAAATTGTTCAAACTTCCAAGTTGTTTAGCCTCTACTTATTCCAGAAATAAGTGATTAATTTTCTAATAGCAAATAGCAACATAATACACAGTCTGTCGCAGAGAAAACCGGTCTCTTTTAAACTAAAAATAAAAGCTTACTATTTTGGTAAAATTCATTTATTTTATTCAAAATAGTCGTCTTCAGTTTTAATGCAATGCTTCGCACGGTTAATTAACATGTCGAATGAAGTTTTAGGTTAATCTTTAGAGATGTTTTTTAAGATCGCTGTCTACGCTTTTTTAATGGCTTCGATTTCATCATAACGGTGCCCTTTCATCGGCAAACCTAGTTTGGAGAATAGACAGAAATCACAGGGGACCAAATCCGTTGAATACGGTGAATGGTTGGTGGTTACAATGCCATTTGTAGTTAGAAAATCAGTGTGAAGCGTCGAACGATAAGATGGTCGATTGTCATGTTACAGACGATTTTCACGATATTAAGGGCACAGACGACGAGTACGCGCCAAAAGATGTTTCATAACACCAAGATAATATACAATATTGACTATTTGACTAGTTGGTACAAACTCATTATGCACTATGCCTTTCGAGTCATAAAAACAAGTCAACATTGTTTTCACTTTTGACTTCTCCAAGCGGTTTTTTTTCGGTCTTTCTTCGCTTGGATGCTTCCATTCACAGCTTTGACGCTTGGTCTCTGGATGATGTTGAAAACATCACGTCTCATCGTCATTTATTTTTATATTTCGTCGTTTTTCGTCTTTCATCAAGTATATATAATGTTGAGTTTAGTTAGCTTGTGTGGTATAAACCTTGCAGAAATCTTTCTCAGTTCCAAAAACTATGTCAAAATGCGATGAATTGAATCTTTAGAAATATTTAATTCCATTCTCACGTATCGTAATGAGGATTTCGGCTCATTTCTGATAAATTCACGCCAAAGATCGATGTTACTTTCCGTACCCACAGATTTTTTGCACCAGGATATTCGTCGTCATTTATGTCCGTACGACCATACACTTGTTTCAGCAAATTAAGCGTATCAGTAAATGATTTACCGAGTTTAAAACAAAACTCGATATTTGCTCTTTGTTCAAAATACATTATTCGGCCAATGCCAAATACACGATGCTTCTAATGATGCAAATGTCATGATATTTTGACATAACATTTGCGAAAAATCTAAGAATTACGCTTTTCTCTGCGACAGACTGTGTATTTATAAAATTAATTATATTTTCTCGACTTGTAGCTTAAATTTAATCGCAATTACAATTCTTGATTATTGGCTTAATTAATTCACTTATTTATGAAGCAGAACGACTTAGCTTACCGGACGAACATTTCCTAATTCATCTAACAATAAAATAATGCTGGTTGTTCTAGGTTATGATTAGACGAGAAATGTGACACAAAATGAAACAAACAATTTAGGGCAGTTTTTTAATTATTTTTCAACATTTTCCTCTTTTTCTTCAAGACATCGGGAGCAATGATATTTAAGTTCCAGTTTTTACAATGAAGTCTAAAATACTAATTCCTCCAATAACAAGTTTGTCATTTGACCACATCCTTCTTTTATTAAGGAAAAGTTCCAATTTGGAGAACAAATAGCAGCCACTTGGGATCACAGTTAGCGATTAGGGTAATTAAGATACAATTGGAAATCTCATTCGACTTAATTTTTTTGCCAAGAATTTGACCGGTCTAAAAAGATGCGTTGTCATGAGAAGGGTTTATGGAACTATGGAATTATGGAACATTTCAAGTTGCCTTTTAGAAATTGCTTTCCTTGAGTAACGATTAATAGTTTAATCCTTTGCAAGATAGTATATGAAAATTGACTCTTTCATATCTTAAAGAATGGTATGCATTCTTGTACCCGTCGATGAAAATATCTTAACTTTTCTTGGAGGAGAAGAAAAATAGAAAAATTATAATGTATACATCTTCAACGTTACAGTTTTGTTACGGGGACAAACTTGTGAGGCTAGGTTTCATCAACCGTAACAAATTTTCGCAAAATCTTTACTCGACTATCCCTTCGATCACAATTTTCCATTCTTTCAAAAATCATGGATCGTTTTCAAAGTTGGTTTAGTCTTTAATGGTACTGGTCGCACATTGTTTTCAGTGCTCTTGTTTAAATGGATTCTGGTTTTCGAAGGAATATTGTTGCCCAAAGTTTTTTGCATTATTCAACGATTTTAGTTTAAACTACTTAATTTATGATGCCCTATGGTTTGCGACAAATAAACAATAGAGCAGGACTTACAAATGAAGTTAGTGCTGGAAGAAATCAAGTGAGTGAGTACTTGTCAATTTCCTTGCTGTCAACTTCGTGGATGACAGCCTAATAACAACTAAAACGTTATCTTTTAGAGACAAGCTACAGTTTTTTCAAGCTAGGTTTTAAGTTAGTCTTTAGTTTACATAAGTATATTAATTTACTGAAGAATGAGTTCATTGTATGTTAGTGTTTTATTGTAAGGGCACTAACACCTAATCATCTGAGCGGCTATAGTTTAGTAATGGATAACAAGCGCCTCCCTCTCTCGTCCACTATACTGAACGACAAAGCGAGGAACGCGTCTACCTTGTTTGTCGATAATTACGTTATCAGAGCGTATAAGATAGACGCATTGCGTAACAGCTATTTGCCAATTAAAAGAATGTTAAAAGGAATCATTCTATTATTAATAACACCCTATCAACTACATATGTTTCACCGATATCACGGATCGTCAGGCAAATTTGTGTTATTAATGAACGAATCCTTGGTAGCGTCTATCATATCATTTCGATACAGAAAAATAATGGATAACAAACGCCTCCTTCTCTCGTGCACTATACTGAACGACAAAGCGAGAAACGTTCAGTATAGTGGACGAGAGAGGGAGGCGCTTGTTATCCATTATTTTTCTGTATCGAAATGATATGATAGACGCTACCAAGGAATCGTTCATTAATTACACAAATCTGCCTGACGATCCGTGATATCGGTAAAACATATGTAGTAGATAGGGTGTTATTAATAATAGAATGATTGCTTTTAACATTCTTATAGTTTTGTAGTTACGTAGAGTATTAGATCTAGAAAAATTCTTTTACCTCCTTCACATTTTATACTATCAAAAAAAATGCTGTCTGGGTTGGATTGTGCATAATAATAATCAGGAAACGTGTACTTGAATAACAATTATTACTTAACCTGCGCCTAGTCAATTCTGTAGAAAATACAGGTTCAAAAGTAAGAATACATACACATCAACCCTATACATACAGGCATACAAATTTACTTTAATAAAGACATCATTTAATGTAGGCTACCTATTGACAGTAAAGGTACAATTTTTCAGCGTACAAACCCCGAATGTACAATGTTTTTCATTTTCAGCTTTAATGTGTATTTATGTTCCGGAAGTGAAAACCAGTACCGAAAATAAAAACGATTTATTTTCAACTGAATTCTAAATGTATGTATATTACAACAACGTTTGCCCTAATACATTAAAAAAATAATGTACTTTTAAAATTTATTTTGCTTTACATGTAAATTTTCTTGTTTGGCCATGTGAAAATGTATTTTTCGAAACAACGCTCTATTATACCATAAAACTAGTGTAAGTTCCAATACTTGACGGTATATGTTTGAAAGTTTTCTGAAGTATTTATAGTCCACAAAACAATACTTTTGACATTAAATCCTGTTTGCAGTTAACTTAATATTTGTTACTACTATTTTTCTCTAATATTCTCTAATATTATTTATTGGGGATTGAAACGTGCATTACAATGTTCATTTCGTTATAATACAGCTTGCTTATAACTCACGTACAAACTAAGCATATATTAAACATTAATTCCCCATAAAGCAGTCGGCAGTCTGGTAGAATGTCGGTAGATACGAAGGGGCACCGCGAAAAGTTCTCGAGCGGTCCTTAATTGATATTGTAATCTTGTTAAATGCCTACTCATTTCACCAAGAGATAACGTCTCAAATAATTTTACCACATCTTTTCCTTTAAATACAAGAATTGCAGCAATAAATAGTTAAATGATACTAACATTAATATTTCCAAGCAATATGTAGTACAGGGTGATGCAAATAGGTGGACTCAATTTAAATTGGCTGTATTTTCTGAACTGCTTGTTGAATTTGAATTCTGTAAATTACATTTGTTTGTACATACTTTAAATTTTATAGAGCTTCAATGTACCCCTCTTAGATAAATTTATCTCATATTTCTTGAACAGTGTGGTTTGTCACCGAATTCACCGCCAGATGTGATATAGTCTCTTAGGTAATTCAAATTTGTGGGAATAGGAACGTAAATTGCATCTGTGCCAGGTCTTGATCCCCCATGCAATTTATACATCGTTGAGGTAGAGATTCATTCAGGAAGAATTAAATATTCAGATACCAATGGGGAGGAACTCCGTTTTGTTGAAAAATCCAAATGAAATTTATTGAATCTTTGTTAATTTAAGGAACAAACCAGTGTTTTAGTATTTTAAGATGCGACTCCAATAAACTATTTCCATCAAAAAATGATCTGTAAACTTTTCTTAGAGATATGGCACAGAACGCATTCACCTTCAGGCTGTCCTTCTCATTGTATTTTGTTTCTGTTAACTTTCTCGTTTAAGTGAAATATCAATTCATCATTCAAAATAATATGGGACAGAAACAATGCCTATTTTGGAGCATAGTGTCACAAAGTTCCACATGTTATATCTTGTTGTTTGCTCTAAGAGCCTGTATCAGTTGTGTGTGGTATAGTTTGTACATTAACCTAAATTTAATATTTGTTAGTATTATTTTTGTTTACCAAGAGAGTTTGCTAGCTGATGCTACAACCACGACATCTTCGTCACTCATACTCCAATTACTTTCATATATCTCCCATTTCAACTCAGGAGATTCTTTCTGTAATGAAGAATTTGAAGTCGAATTCTTACTGTGAACATGATAGCATACCCAATTTTTTCATACGTAATTGCGTTACTTGGCTCTGTGAATCATTAAGAACAATTTTCAATATCTCTCCTTCTACGTCTACTTTCCCAGACATTTGCGAACTGAACAGGTTGTTCCTATGTTTAAGAAGGATGATTGTTCAAATATTTACAATTACCTCCCCATCGGTATTCTCTACAGCTGAGTTAAAGTGTTTGAGTAACTAATTTATTCTAGAATCTTTGTTAGAGTTCAGCTACATATTTCTATAAACCAGCATGGGTTTATGGTGGGTCGACCTACTCTCACCAATTTAGTGGAAATAATCCAGTTTATCAGTGAATCAACGGATAAACATAAGCAAGTCGACGTTATATACATACATACATATATTGACTTCCCTATAGCCTTCGACAAAATTAGTCATCGTGTACTTATTTCCAAATTGAATCGTTTCGCATTTTCAGTCTCAACAGTTAAACTGTTAGAATATAACCTTTACAGTAGAACATGTTATGTTTCTTACGATTGTTTTAATTTTAATTGCTTCATTGTTTTACCACGTGTTTCACAGGAATCAAATGGGCCGCTACTCTTTTACAATTATATCAATGGTCTCTGACCACAATTGATGAATTGATGGCAAATTTTTGGCTTATATCGATGATTTAAAAATATTTTCTTCAGTTACATCTATTTATGTACGACTGTGTAAACTTGCAACATCAATTTATTCTTCTCATAGTCATATACATATATAAGAACATATATGTATTCTTTTATCAAACCAAGTACAGACTTCCAGAAAGAGTAGGGTTTCTCTTTATGCAGTTTTGTGAATTGTAATCCTTTTTGGCGGTTTCTGTATTTAATCATTTTCTTCGGGAGGTGTTTCGTAGTGAGGCGCCAGTTTCAGGTTGACGCTTGGCTACTGAAACTGACAGTTCACTAAGAAATAACTCCTGAAGAATATGATTGAGATGTCAACGAAACACTGAAAAAATCACCGATTTTTTCGAAAACTTCTGTCCATCATCGTGGAGTGCCCGTGAATCTAATATTACTCATACTTACAACCGCGACAACCTTCTTTGACCACAATTGATCAATTGATGGCAAATTTTTTGGCTTATATCGATGATTTAAAAATATTTTCTTCAGTTACATTTATTTACAACTGTGTAAACTTGCAACATCAATTTATTCTTCTCATAGTTATATACATACATACATAAGAAAATATAAGTATTGTTTTATCAAACCAAGTACAGACTTCCAGAAAGAGTAGGGTTTCTCTTTATATATATATATATATAATAAAATATATAATATTGAATTATATATTGTACTTAATTATTTAAATCTCTGGGTAAAAAATGCCTTCTCAACTCATTCAGAAGTTATCCTGTCGTAAATGTAAATCTATTGGTGCCACGTACTGCTGGTAGATACTATTCAGGTTTTGTTTTTCAAAACCAAGGACTAATGTGGTGTGCAGGGTGCTGTTAGTTCACGCATTCATGTAACTAATACATACTTATATTCTAGCAGTGTATTTTAATATATGTATATATATATATAGTATGTACAATTATTTTTTCCTATTTTAATTGTTTTCTATTGGGCAGAAATAACTTATTACGAATATTATTCTTATTATTGAAGTCAGTTACGGAGTCTGGGTTATAATTTTTTATTTCTCAAGATATTGTTGCTGTTAAAAAATGTTAAATTACATTTCTGTTCTGTTTTACGGGGCCAATTTATGATTTGTAAAATCTCAAAAGTGAATAATGAATAAAATGTCTCTGTGTTGAAGTATAATATTTAACCTGGCCAATTATAATATTGAGTTAATTATTCGTACATAACGTCACAATAATTTATGTTATTTACTTTAATAATAAGTAGTTCATATTCGAACTTTCACAATAAAGGGAGTACTGCGAATAATATCGGAACGATATATTGTTTCAGAAACATATTCACCAACACTATTATAAGTGTACCGTTAGAGAAAGCATACAAGGATACACGTTAACGTGTACATGCGAGATTCCTATATTATGCTAATGAAAATTGTTCTAGCCAGCAATTCAAGAAGAATTTGTTATATATACTCTTTACATGACTACGACTCTGCATCCGCTAAAATATTTAGCAACGTATGAACTTCGATTTCCATAATTTCCCGAACACCGTTAGCTGTTATTTGACTGTTTAGTAAAACAATGGATCCCACGTTTCACCTCAGCTATATTATAAGACTTTAATTTATGGTCGTTATATTTTAAGTAATCTCCAAAATGAGGACCCTTTACCCTTTAATTGAATTTGAAGATCGAACGATGTATTTACGTTAAGCTATTGTGTAAAATTTTAGATATTTAAGGTTGTATATGTATTGTGCAAGGAGCGTAAATTGTCGCATTATAATATAAAGCTATTGTGTGCTGACGTAGCATACAAACTAGAATTATGTACATATTTAGTTTAGTATTTCTTTTTTTCTTATAACAATCTAGTGCGTGGTGATATCGAGGTATTTTTAGTTAGTAAACTATAGTTGGAAACTAATTGCTAACTGTTTGACATCTAATAAATAAATAACAATAAAAACGGGCCCTGAGAATTTTCTTCGAGTTGGGCTATAGGGATTCCTGCAGGGAACATTTTCGAAGTAACTCGATACTATTTATGACATTTATATATTAGATCTCCTATGCTTCGTTTTTAGGAACAAAAAGGCTTTTTCGAGTGGCAATGTAATTCATAAATATGATACACGAACTGATAATTATTTATTACCTGCCTCACATGCAAAATCTATGTTCCAAAAAGGAACATATTTTATGGGATGTAAATTACACAATAACTTACCACTTTGTATTAGAAATATCGCAAACTGCTGTACTTTTAAAAGCAACCTTAAGCGATATCTGCTTACAATAAATTATTATTGTATAAATGACTTTCTATGTCCAAATTTATAACATCTTTTTTCTTATTGAGACGTGTTTCTAGCATATGAGTGTGTACGTAGTATGTATTGATTGCTATTTTGTTATATGTGCTGATATGTACTATATGCGCATTGTTTTAGAAATAAAATTTATTATTATTATTAATTTCAAACATGTCGTTTAAACAATTAGAAGTTCGCTCATTTATTCTACGTGAACAGATAGAGAATAATCCCAGTAACAGCTAGAATGCAAGTTACGAGACAAAAACTTTTATCGGACATGTGATATTTGATACGTAACTTTGAAAAGTGTATTATGTATTAGCGTTACCATGGTTATTTTCTGTATATACGTCAATGTCACATTTCTGTCATTTATTGCAGAATGAACAACAAAAGAAGATGTATAATTCCATCACTAAAGGAAAACATCTAAACGGCAAATTCTACATTAAAATATTGTCCGAATTATGATATATCCAGCAATTCTAGACTGATATACCTCTTCAAAAATCTACCACAAACAACCAGCAACAAAGAGCTTTGGTACTTTACTAGAAACCATAATGGATAGTAAACTTTTGAACTTGCCCATCATTTTCACGCTTTCAATACCTATTATTCATGAGCTAAATAGAAATAATTTAAAATACAGGAGAAGAGAAAGGTGTCGGAAATATACTGAAGCTCGACTTCAGAGAATTCCTCGACGATACCGATTTTTGAGAGGTATTCATTTTGTTAGAAACAAAATCATCGCTATGGACGAGGAAAAGTATTCTCCGTTTTCCCATTTGATAATTCCCGATAATGCTATAAAATGAAATATAAGACCAAAAGCCAAATTCTCTGATAAAGTAATAGTCTGGTGCGCTATCTAGTAGGCAGGTGTTTCTGGGTCTACATAGGACATGTCAGAGGAGAAGTAGTAACCACCAATTTTTACGTTGCTTGCCCATTGGTTAATTTTGCCAATTTGTATCACCAAAATTATGAAATCTTCTTTTGGCCAAAATTATCTGCGAGTCATTACTCTCGGGAAACAATGTTTGAAAGCGCACAACATACCCTTTATGCCTCGAGCGCATACGCTCAGTCCAAGCCTATTAAAATAATTTGGGTTTTATTGATTCACAGATTTATTAGAATGATTAGAAAGCTCAAAATGAGATTAGTTACGGAATAGAATCTGAACTATGTTTGTAGAAACTGGCACTGCATCTATGCGAGTCGTTCAGAAAAATTGTGTCGAATTGAACAATTTTGATTAATTTAGTGCTTTTTATGTTAGACTTAAGAAGTATAAGCCTTGATTAAAATAAAATTTGTTTAAAGAATAAAACTTTTGTGAATATTTACTTCAACCCATTTAAAATATAACTTCCCAATCAAATCTAAAAGAAATTTTCTACCAAATTTTTTTTACACAATAGTGCCTTTGAATATAAGTAATTAAATATGAAATAGCTAACAGTGATTGTCAGTTTTGTCAAGTGTATTAAGACTTCGGTCTTTATATATCAACTCGACATCAATATTCTCAAAATATCGAATAAATGATTAGATACATTTTCGAAACAAATTTCTAAGACTCGCTAAGAAAAGATATACAAAGGGTACTAGGAAAGTTTTGCAATATGACGCAACAATGAATCGTAGGAAGCTGCTTGTTGTTGCATGGGCTCAGTTATTCATTAGCAGTGAGAGTGTAAAGACCTTGCGATGGCATCGTGGTCACGAAATAAGATAAAGGCAGTTTTGCGTTACAATTTCGTGCGTGGTTTAAACATAGGCCAGTGCTTCGAAGGAATTACTCTTGCGCTAGGTGATGTTTATCCATATCGCACAACGCTATTCCGGTGGTATAGAGAATTCCAAAGGGGAAATTTAACTATGGAAGATGCTGAGAGGCCGTGACCTTTTGTAGGTCACTCGACCTACTAACAGATAGAGGGTACTTCAGTCCTAAATGCACCAACAATTCATTCGATTCTACATGCTCATTTGCACGTGAAGAAACTTTGATCTCTTGTGTGACTTGGTGTGAGATGCTAAAAAATTTACTTAGGGACAATCTCGATATGTGAATAACATCGTGACAGGTAACAAGACTTGGCTGTACTATTACGATGTGCCGACCAATGCTCAAAACAAAGTTTGGGCCTTCGATGATGAGGACACACCCGTAGTTGTCAGAAAATCCCGATCACTGAAACTTCTTTAGCACCCTCCCTACAATCCAGATCTTGCTCCCTGCGACTTTGCACTGTCCCTGCATGTGAAAATGAAGCTAAAAGGGGGGCGGTTTTCCAGTGATGAGGACCTTCTGCGGGCTTGGGACGAGTGTGCTTTACTCTCTAGTGAAACTTGGCAGAACTGGTTAAAGATTGGTTTCGGTGGATGGAGAGGTGTATTGAGTGTCGAGGAAATTACTTTGAAAAAATAAACAAAGCTGTTTTGCAAAACTTTCCTAGTATCCTTTGTTCGTCCTCCCCAACTAATTTATTTTTTTAAATAGAGCAATAACTGTGTTTATATAAAAGTAAGTTAGTTCTTCGTTCATTACAAAATTTAAAAAATTTATTATATTATATATTCGGAGAAAACTAAGAATGTGCAGAGTACATAAGTTTATATCCTCGGGAAAAATAAATATTTTCAGTTCTAAATGAAGAAACAAGAAATTTTAATGTTTCCGTCATCGCTACTACAGTTCAATTTAATAATATAGCATTTCCAATTTTAGGTATTAACCGTTCGAACTATCACTTCTGTCGTAAAATGAACGTCATGATAAATACGCGCTTATCGAAATTTGTGGCTTTTAACTTTATATATGTATATATACTTCGACAATAATTATATTCCTACATATAATTACATATTCATATATAAAAGATATAACGAGGGGACATTACAAATTTATACTTTGCTTCAGATGAGCAAATGTGCTATCACGTGTTAAAGTTATCAAAGTATAGGCTTCGAATTATTTTACATTTTTAGAAATAAATATATTCAAACATATTTGTATTTTTACTTTTATTATTACGTTGTTTGGTTCGTTGTTGCAAAATAACTATTTGGACTTCGTTACCTTTCTGAAAGCGTTCTCTTGAAGCTATTATACTTTCTCATATTATTAAACTTGTAACAAACGATTGGAGAGCACATTTGAACTGTAAAGAGTGTCATCTTAGTGTTGAAGTAAACGCATGCACTTCTAATTGAGCAACAGCGTAAACTAGTGTGAGTTATTGATTAATAACAGTGCAACTTGAGATTAATATTCCCCACTGGTCCTCAGTATAATCACTGGGTATATACTGTAAAAAAGTATTGCTTTTGCATTGACAGTTGTGCTGCTCCATCTGAAATCTACCATTTAATTTTTAATAACACGCCTAGTAGGCCGAATGTTTCGCCGACAGCTTCTTCGGCGATGTGTGGGGCAAATGTTCGAATTCGTGGACTGATTAACTGCCACTCTACACTAGTTCTTTGTTTATTTGTTTTTCCGAAGGATTAGAACTTGTTAATTAGCACTATTTCGTTTTGTTTTTGCATCGTGACTATTAAGAACTGCTTTTGCATTATAAAATACCTAATCAAGTAGACTAAATTACTAGCAATCTAACCCCTAATGAATATTAATGACTGAGGACTGAAAGGTGATAAGAAAATTTCTAGAATTGCAAATATCGAAATTGTGCCTATTTCAACCACAAAATGGAAAGGACTAACTGTACAATTGATTAAGTATTAACTGTAAAACCTTTCTAAGGAAACTTATAAGAATTACGGTATTCCTGATGAATTATATTGAAGAAAATGGAAAGAAAATAAACGAATATAAACTTAACAATGACTTTACTATTCTCTGCTTATAAAATAGAAATATAGTATGCTAACAACGGCCTGATATTGAGAATAACGTTAAAGAAAGCTTTATTGCCAAACTATATTGTACTCCAGGTGAGTATAATATAATAGAACTTATGTGAGCTTCATTTACATATTAATAGTGCTAGAAGCTCGAAATTTTCAATCTATTCTATTAATACATAAAACAATGTGGTAGTATATGAAACAATACCCTTTAGTCATACATGTATTTCGCTTATCACAAACTATGTAAGTAGAATGTCTAGACAGATTTTGTAACTCGTTCAAGAAAGCCCTGTAGGCATTCAGAATGCGCACAAATTGTTATTAATTTAAAGAAAATTGTGCAAGGTTTTTTTGTAACAAGGTAATTTTGAGGTAAACAAAGAATAGTATAAAAACGAGTTCTTTGGAATGTTCTTTTTTTCTAAGGGCGATTCTATTCTTTATGTTGATAACTTATAGCGAACGCAAAACTTTTACCTATTTAGTTTTGTAACTGACGCGCCTACTTTCCTTAAAACTATGAAGATGATATATACAGAAGTGTGGCTTTGCTACTAGGACAGGTTTGGGAAAACTTTGGTATTATTTTCTTATTTTGGCATCTTTATTATGACGATAGAAGTAATTTGATTAATTTATGATATTTTCTTTGAGAGTTACGGCACTGCCAATAAAGTAGCTAAAGCGAAATTTCTAAAATGCATAAAGAAGCAATTCCTAGTGAAAATCCGATATTTACATTTACTTTGTTGGTATCATCTGAAATTTTGACTGATGCATATATAAAATTTACAGAAGATGCTTCTTTAAAAGTTGAGTGGTGAAATCTAGACGTTTCTAAGCATTAAGGACAATGACCATCAGAAATAGAAGCAATTCTGGATATGATCTAACAAATTAATGATGTTATCTTGGATCATTAAAAATTGTTACATCAGAAGTAACTAGTTTCGTGAGGATGTCGACTTTAAGTGTATATGTGTACGTACAAAATTTGATGCGTTTAAGATAGCAAGATGGGTGCAATCAATCTTAAATTGCGATATAAATTATTTGAAGAAATTTGATAAGGATCGGGCCGTTTTTTTGGAGTAGGTTTGTTACGGTTGATGAAGCCTGGCTTTACCACTATGAAATATTAGTCGTGGATACATGAGTAGGTATTTGCCAAAGAAAATCAATATGTTTCCATCGACTTGTAGAGTAATGGTTAAGATTTCTTGAAATTTGAAAGAGATAACTTTCGTAGAGTTTCCTGTAAAAGCTAAAACCGCTAACGAATCTTATTATGATCTATTAGGCAAATTGAAAAAGAAAACCAACTGGAGTTGTCTTTTATCAGAACACGTTTTCTCACCTCAGTAAAATTATGTTATGCTTCTTCTCATAACTTTCGTGGGTTTTCCTGCAAAAATTCTATTCGCAAGATCCAGTCTCAAATGATATTCACTTTCTCTTCAAATTCAATCCCTTCATTATGGTAAAGATGCTGGGATGACAAATTTATTGCTAGAATTAATAAAGGAGTACCTGTTACTTGTTACCTCAACTTAATTTCATCTGTCATGGTATAATTAATAAACTTTACACATATTTTAATTTCAAAGCAGAAACCTTTACTTGAAGATATTGATGTATACGTAAAAGCTCTAATTTAATCACCTAAGGTTGAGATATAACACCCTTTCCACATTAATTTTCGTATTCTGTATACGTATTACGACAACCAAGTTGTCATCAACAGATATGCACTTTTTTTAAGAATATAAATAAATTCTATTGTGGAACCGCTCTATACCGTTTCTACCACTGAATTAAAAACAAAATATTATAGATAAATAACTCTTCCTTGAAATTTTATTGCAGAGCATTGTGGTCTAATAAAATTTATTATTTTAATCCTCTTATCGGGCGGTCGATCTAACCCCTACGCGGAAGTATGATATAAACTTGGAAATTTCCAGTGACTATATTTCTACCAATAGGTGAATCGTTCTTGGAAAGATGTATTAAGTATAATAAATTAAATTAACCCAATAATTTGATCAATAAGGTTGATATATAACCCCTTTCCACAATTAACTATTTGTAAATTCTGTATACGCATTTCGACAACCAAGTTGTCATCATCAGCAGATAATTTCAAAGTGTCGCACCTTGTAAAACACGGCGAAGAAATTGTACGAAAAATACACTCCGTACGCGATCCGCACCGTTGCAGTACAGTGTGCTGGTACAGTGTACATCTTGGTTTGCAACGGTGCGGATCGCGTACGGAGTGTATTTTTCGTACAATTTCTTCGCCGTGTTTTACAAGGTGCGACACTTTGAAATTATCTGCTGATGATGACAACTTGGTTGTCGAAATGCGTATACAGAATTTACAAATAGTTAATTGTGGAAAGGGGTTATATATCAACCTTATTGATCAAGTCAATCAACCACAGGCTCCATCAAATTCAACTAACCCAATAATTATTAGTAAAAGCGTTTTAGTAAATAAGTTTTGGAAAATATTGTTAGGTGCTTCTTTAGCTTACTTCTTATATACATATATATATATATATATGTATATAGTTTGAGGCAGATCCTATTTGCAATAATAATAATGTATAAACTATTATTTTGACAAACTAATGAATTTGTGGGTAGAGAGGAACCAAACCAGTGAATGTTAATGAATAAGACAGTTCATTTCTATTGTTGAAATTTTGTATAGTATGTTGTGTAACAGGTAATGACACAATTATAATATTTTGCATAAAATATTTACAGTGAAACTCATACGAAGTCTTTATAGATAATAAAAAAAAACAAAATGTAACGCTGCATTCTATCTAAAATTTCACACCTTTTGTTTTGTTTTAATGTTGATATTTAAAAAAAAAACAATTTTTATAAATAGCCTTTAATATTTTACACTTCTAAATATTTATGTTAGATAGCTTCAAATATATTTCAAAATAATTTGTGGAGCTGTTATAAAAAGTCAGGTACAGTACAAAAAAAAAATCAAATTTTGTTGATGGATCAAAAGAAAATTCTTTCCTTTGTATAACTGCTCTTTAAGCGTCCTGACATACGGGTTTAAACATATGTAGATACGTACATATATATATATATATAGAAAAGTACATATGTAGACACATATATACTGGTTGCGTAAATCAATACCTTTAAAGCCGCAAATCTTGGCTTTTGATAGAGAAAATAAAAAAATTGAAAAAAGGAACCGCATAAAAGTTAATAGAAGAAACAATTTCAAATTAAATCTTATTTTTATTTGAGTTTAAAACCATTAAAGCCGTTGAGTTATGCTTGTTCATCAATAACTTTACTGTATTCTTTTTCCGTTACATCATTGGGTTAATTATACAACTGTTAACGTCTATATAATGGAAAACATATATACTGAATGCATTGGTTTACTAGAGAGTAAGAGTTTTTGCTTCATAAATAGTCGTATAATAGCTTAGACACTCTATTTCCTTATTAGGTTTTCAATTTATTACAGTTTCGAACTCTAACCTATTTTACAGATGCTAGTGTGGAAAAGTAGTAAATATTTGTGTTTAGGATCCACTGGTGCCAGACGACGTCAATTTACAACAATCCGGAACTCCTGTAGACATATTTATTTTTAGGAATTATTGTAGCCAAGTATTATCAATATATATGGCGTTTACATTAGCTCCTGGATCGAAATGTAATATGAAATGCCCTAATTTAAACCCTTTTTAAATGTTTTGTAACTGGGTGAAATAGTAAGCATATAAATTGCTTGCCTCCATTGTTTTGAGGTAACAAACAAGCGGTATCTCGGATTGTCTTTTCTAAATTAACTTTACTAATTAAACTGATTATTTCGACACCAATCCATTGTATCTCGCAATGTTCTTAATAAAATTCAATTCACTTTCGTATCTCACTTTTGTTAATGGAAAACTGAGTAAACGATTGATAAGAAAATTGAAAGAAGCCTTATTTTTTTGCATACTATGATTTGAATCCACCTTGATGATGACGAATTAGTTGTCAAAATACGTATACAGAATATGAACTTTAACATGGTAAGGTAAACATTCCTCATGTAGTAATTTTAATTCTTGTACGCTGGGTTTAACACTTTTTGTCGAGCCACAGGAGACTCGTACAAATAAAAAACACCTTTGCTATATAATCTTTACTTTATGTAAAAATATACTGAAATATTATAAAGAAAAGTTAACTAACAATTGATATTGTCAGTTTGAGATGTAATGAAAAGCTAGTAATTTTTCTGACGCTTTTCTCCCAGGTGGAGTTGGTTCTGTTTTTCTCGCGGGTGGTCAAATTGTTAGAAATTTTGAATATATAGGCAAATGCAAAATGTGACGGCATGGGTATAGTAAAAAGTAGATAAATCTACATAAATGAATGATATTTTAATGGAAGAGCACATACACTTTTCCATTTAAGAGACAAATAACAAACGGTAATACTGAGGCTAATAAGAAATATATAATTTATTTTTTATTTAAGAGACAAATAGCAGACGGTATTATCACATTAATCACTTCCATGGAGAACTTCACATAATGATAGATGCGGAAGTATGAACACACTATTGACGACCTGCATGTATAAGGGTAAGTTTTCTAGGGCATCCAGGCGTTGTTTCGCAGAAATTTGAACATTGAATAAAAATAATTATAATTATAATTTGAATCCGCCGTGATGATAACAAACTGGTTGTCGAAATACGAGGGAGCTTTCTTATATTCGCGGAATGGGGGACAAGGGGTGGAAATAAAAAACCAAATTATTTTTCTTTTTCAATATATTCACCTGCAAGACGGATACATTTTTCACATCTTTCAATTAATTTATTTATACCCTCATAAAAAAATGATTTCTCTTTATCTGCAAAATACGCCGAAACTGCCTCCTGACTTCATCATCGGCAGTAAATTTTTTACACCGCAGCTCTTTTTTCATTTTCGGAAACAGGTAATAATCACTCGGGGCCAGGTCTGGGCTGTAGGGTGCGTGATTCACAATTTCGAAGCCCACCTTATGCAGGGCAGCTAACGCAACGCGGTTCTTGTGGACGGGCGCGTTGTCGTGCAAAAGCAGAACACCTTTTGTCAATTTTCCCCGTCTTTTCTCTTTAATGGCTTCTTTTAGTCGCTCTAATATTGAAGCGTAATATTCTCCGGTTATAGAAACACCTTTATCTTTATAATCAATCAAAAAATATTCCTTCCGAGTCTCAAAATACCGTTGCCATGAGTTTCCCAGCTGATTGTGACACTTTAAATTTCTTTGGAGGTGCTGTGCCCTTTTTATGCCACTGCATGGAGTCTTGTTTGGACTCAGGTTCATAATGATGAACCCAAGTTTCGTCTCCAGTAACAATTCCACTCAATACACCGTCCTCGTCTTCATTACAGAGGTCCAAAAATGCACGCGAACCATCTACGCGCTGTTGTTTTTGCGGCGGCGTGAGCATTCTCGGCGCCCATCTTGCGCTGACCTTAGACATGCCGAGATGATCGTGTAGGATTTTAAAAATTGTTGTATCGGATACTCCAACCATTTCTGCGAGTTGTTTCTTCTTTAGTCGAGCATCTTCGAGTACAATTTGTTCAACTTTTTGGATAAGTGCTGGCGTGGTCACCTCAATGCTCCTGCCCGGCCTCGGGTCGTCTTCAAGGGATTCGCTTCCTTGTTTAAATAAACTATGCCACTTGTACACCATGGTTTTTCCTGGACAAGAGTCGCCGTAAACCAATGGCATCTCATTCATTATGGTCGCGACTGATTTTCCTTGCCTGGTAAGGAACTTTATAACGGCACGATATTCGATTTTTTCCATATTTCACTTTTCACTCCTGATTATGTTACATGGTTGACGATAGCTCAAAGACTAACTGTCTAATAACAATGAAACTTCGTATTTATACTAATCATGAGTCGCTGCACAGGCCACGCCCCCAATGCGTTTACTCACCCTCTACAACCCGCTCATTCCGCGAATATAAAAACGCTCCCTCGTACGTATACAGAATATGAACATTAATATGGTAAGGGGTCCTATTTATCCTTTTCTAATAATGGAATTAATCACATCAATCAAATTTACCAAATAGGTAAACGATAATCCATTCATAAACACGCTTTACTTCCAACTGCATATTCTCCAGTTGTGTTGAAAGGGAATACAAGCATTTAGTATAATGTTTTATCGAAATAAAATTCAACAAAGCATGCACGTTCAATTCACTAAAAATGAACAGCTAGCGTAAAATAAAACAGTACTGTTACAGTTATAAACTGCTTCTTTTGAATGACCCTAGCAAACTGTCCAATAATAAATCTTAATTTGCATCCATCGTAACATTCATTAATTTTTTTAAAGAAAACTTAAAAAATAAGTCTTGGTGAAGACCGTTTATAAAATTCTTTTAAAAACTATCAAAGTCCAGTAAGTGAAGACTGTAAATTGCTTTTAAACAAGCCCAAATACATTCAATTCGGGTAGGTAGCATAGAATACACAGCGGTTTAAATTAGTTTCAACAATCATCTTAAAAGATGTTTTGGTGAAAACTTCGAAATTTCTTGGTTACCGAAGCAGTAGCATTTCTTGTTAGCAAGTCTGAAATCGGATATTATTTGTACACGTTACATTATCTAATATATCACAGCGCACTTCTATAGCTAATACTCTGTATATTTTGTTAAATAATTTTTTGTTCATTAGCTATAAATAGCTGTAAGTTATGTATGTCTTTATTTGTTTATTTTTTAACATATTTAATTCCATTGCAAGATTACTAATAACGATGGCTACAATCTTTACAGAAACTTACAAAAAATATTGGTAGAATATTTAAAAATTGATAATAATTTTTATTTATAAATAGAAGTGATTCATAATGTATGAACATAGCCAGCAATATTAATCATTTAAGGTACACATAATACTACATACATATAACCCCTTTCCACAATAACTTTCATATTCTGTATACGTATTTCGACAATTAAGTTGTTATCATCAGCAGATAATTAAACAGTGTCTCACCTGTAAAACTACAACAAAAACTCGCACGAAACAAATTCCATACACGATCTGTACCTTCGAAAGCCAAATACACTGCGTTTTGGCTTTCTTACGTGTTTTTGCCGTAGTTCTCCAGGTGCGACACTGTTTAATTACCCGCTGATAATGACAACTTAGTTGTCGAAATACAAATACAGAATACGAAAATTAATTTGGAAAGGGGTTATATAAATCAACCTTAAGTGAGTAAGTTACTCAACTATAGGCTCCATCAAAATTACTTTCAATAGTGAATAATAACAATAATCACTTCAAAGCGTTACTGGAAATCTTTTAAATACATTATAGATGTAGGTACCGTCTTACATAATTCATTTTTAGGGGTAAGACATAAATCATTTTGCTGATTGTATATATATTTTGATTTTCGTTGTTTTTAAATCGATAGTCCTTTTTACTCACATCGTTCTTCAGGTGGTTCGAATTATATGTTCTCACTATTGCCACCAATTTTTCTCGTATTCATAATAAGTTCTGTTTTCTTCTGGTTAGTCTTATATCCCTTGCACATGATGTAATTTGATATATTCTTGTTCATAAAGTTCCTGAATTATTTATGCTATTCGCTTTTACCATTACTACAGCAGTATGTTTCGGTAAAGGATGTATAATATTATTATGAAGTACGTTAAAATACATAGCGTAATATTCTGTGCAGTAATCCAAGTCAAATTTATATTTAAGCTATTTGCAATTTAACGGTGCCTAATAGCGAATTACAAAACCGTCTATCTAAATTTCATAGATAGCATTCGACTACTTTGATATTTCTCAATTGTTGCGGTAGATTTTCCAAAATATTTATATTACTATGAATTATAATTTCCTTATGTCTTTATAAAGTTGTGCAGCATACAAGCTAAAAAAACTACGAGGATAGTTTGATAAGTAGTGAGAATGACACATACGTGGCGCTCTAATTGGTAAAACAAATACACTGTAATTTAGGTTGCCTGTTTATATGTTTACATTCCAATATTTAGATAAATCGGTTGATTAGTTTATTTTTGACAGCTGATTGAAAAAGAAGCAACACGTCGTTTTGTTAAAATGGAAAAAGCAGACTATCGTGCGGTGATTAAATACTTCGTAATTAAGGGTATGAAAGCTACCGAAATAAAAGATGAGTTACGCGAAACATTAGGTGAATCTGCTACATCATCACTCACAATAAATAGATGGGTAAATGAATTTAAACGCGGTAGAACAAGCTGTGTTGATGAAGCGCGCTCTGGAGCACCCAAAATCGTAACTTCTAAAGAAATGATTATAAAAATCCATAATATTATTACGCAAGATCGTCGACTCAAAGTGAGAGAGATAGCAGACATGGTAAGCATGTCTACAGAACGCGTACACCACATTTTGACGAAAGAATTGGGCCTTTCCAAGCTTTCGGCAAGATGGGTGCCGCGATTGCTTACGACTGATCAAAAGTTCACACGTTTGCGCATTTCCAATGAGTGTTTGGACCTTTATAAGCGGATTTCGGTTGATTTTTGTAGGCGATTTGTTACTTGCGATGAACCTTGGATACACTACAGTACACCCAAAACCAAACTACAGTCGAAACAATGGTTAGAACGTGGTTCTGCACCTCCAAAGAAAGCGAAAACCACTTTATCGTTAAACAAGGTGACGGCATCAATTTTTTTGGGATTCAAAGGGCGTTTTGCTCATTGATTACCTTCAGAAAGGTGCCACAATAAACGGACAATATTATGCAGAACTTCTACAAAAATTAAATGTTGAGATTCGTGCTAAACGATCAGGAATGGCAAAGAAAAAGATTCTGTTTCAAAATCTGTCCAAAATCCACGAGTTGCATTTCCAATTAGTACCGCATGCGCCTTATTCGCCGGATCTAGCCTCTTCCGACTTCCACCTTTTTCCAAAATTGAAAACGGCACTAGGTGGAAAGAAATTTTCGTCTAACGACGAGCTTATCATCTTCGTAAATGAGTATTTTGCAAGCCTTCCGGAATCGCATTTTAGAGATGGCGTAAGGGCAGTGGAGCACCGTTGGAATAAATGTATTGCTCTTTTAGGAGAATATATTGAAAAATAAAAATTATTTTGTATTTAAAAAATTCGTTTTTCTTTTCCATTCTCACTCCTTGTCAAACTACCCTCGTATTGTCGACATATTCTGAAGCGTATAATAATGTATTTTTAATAGTAATAAAAGGTTTTCATGTTTTTGTCACTAGAAATAGTCTATAACTTAAATGTTCTTAATTGTAAACGATTATTTTTGTAGGTTTCTTCCACTTTTTATACTTTCTGCTTCCACGAACAAAGTTTTTATTTTTATTAGATTCCTTAAATTCATCATTAAACTGTATTCTAATTTTAACCTTTTTACTCAGACATATATTCTGTTTGCATTTTCATTTCAATATTTTTTGGTATAACTTATTATACACTTTTCTTTGTACCAATCTCCTCTCCTTTTCCAAGCGATTGTTTTTAATTTTTCCGTCATCAATTCTATTATTTCACTTAATTTATCTATACATTCCGTTTTCAACTTTATTATTATCATTTAATAAACGAATAGCAACCATTAGTAGCCATTATTCCTAACTTAAAGTTTAACCTTAATCTTTTTAACTCGATACCTTTTACAAGCACGTCTACAAAAAATACACTCCCTTTTCTTTTCTGACTTTCTCTTTTCGTCCGTTTGCTTCTTCTCTATTTTCTTTCGTTTGTAGTAATACTAAGGAACAAAATCCACATTACTTCGAAATTAAAAGTGAGATTTCGCTGTTATAATCGTCGGCACTCCAATTTAGATTAAATCCCGTGATTCCACAGGATGAGGTTTCCTATCGCCTCTTACACAGCAGGTTCACTTTCTCTGTCAGTCAAATATCGAACACATTTTCGGAACGTCTTGCGTGCCTATAATTAAACTTCGTAGTGAATTGGTTTTTAATTGAAATACGTGAAGTCCTGGTATTAGTCAAGGGCAAATATTGAGGTGCTTCTTTATGAAACTCTTATTAAATCTAACGCCTATCTTTATTTGAGAGAAATAAGTCAATAACAACTACGATAATTAACAAAAGTTAGTACCAGAAATGTTGTAGAATATTTATATATAGCTATTTTGTTTATTTTTTCTTTAAGAGTAAACTTTCCAAGATTTTTAACGATACTCTCCAATCCTTTTTATTAATTTTAACCGTAATAATCTCTAACATAGTGTTTATTATTACTTCTCCTTTGTATTGTGTTTGGAATTCACAAAAAATAGATTGAAGAATTGAATTCATTTACGTAGTATCTTGAGTAACAGCCTTTTGGTTTCTCTGTACTGGAAAAGCAAGTTACAGGTATTTTTATTTGTGTAAGTGAGCTTGGTTCATTCATACTATTCTGGGGTGTTGCTTCCATGGAAAACTCTTACCTTACGGCTTTAGAACCTCTGTCGTTCTTTTTCCTATTACTAAAGATTATATTCCATCACGGGGGAAAAGATAAAATAGGTGATGATTGGTTACTGGATTGAGACACTTTCAAAGGTATCAATTAAATCATTCAGGATACATTCAGGACACGTCTTGAAATATAGGCTGACTAAACCTAAACACGTAATAAGAGTAAAGATTCGCCCTGCTCCGATGATGAGAGGAGCCGAGGAACCGCCTCGCACTCCTGGAGCACTTCCTTCTTTACGAGAAGAGGGGCGCACTCAGAGTATACACGATAGAACACGAAGCATGGTGAACTATGCCTGAGCAGGAAGAAGTCAGGAGACTTCTCACTTGCTCTTTACTACTTATGTCTTTTTCATATTATGTCCAATAAAAGTACGTTACGTCTGGTTTTCCGAAGGAAAGATTCATTACAGCACCTCCATTGGGTCATGTAATTCTCAGCACATTACTTTACACCCTAGCTTGGATTTAGATCTAGTCCTTCGGAGGCCTTAATTCCCTAATTCAATGTACTAGCTGTGAGCTCCTGAGTGGGGAAAACGCATTTTTTTACTATTGTTGTTATTTGCCTTGTTGTTTTCTTGTGCAATGGAGAGTAGAAGCTATTATCATTACTATTAAAAAGAAAGTAATAAGCATGAATTTGAGAGACTAAAACTGTAATGTAGAAAGCCAACATATCTGTTTTACGTAAATCAAATATTACAATTACATTAACAAAGGGAAATAAATTCAAATAACATCCAATAGGAGAATTATTTTATTTCTGCATTTAATACCAACTAGTAAATTGAGAATCGTATTATAGTATTTCACACTACAGCTTATATAACTCAAACATTCTATTTAAATACGTTTTCGTTTATACCGTATTTTGCATATTTTCCGTACTAAACTATGGAATCTAGCTATTTGAATATTTTATAAGTATACTTTCATGAGATGTATTACTTTCCTTTCGTAAAACTGATATTTAAGTAACGAAAAAAATTTTAAAATATTTTTGGTTCTCATCAAATTCCTAAACGAAATTCAACTTCCTTTTTAAAATTTTATAACATAACGCATCCATGTTTTACGTTTTTTATATTAGACATCTGTCAGGCAACATTATCTTATCATGGATGGATGGAAACTAAACCAAAGGACAAACTACTGAAAAAATTTTTGAATATTAACTGATTTTATGGATTCAGTATTGAGTTCTAATGCAATGGTACGTAATATACAATGAAAACCGCCTATAATAAAATGCTTTTCCATTTAGTACAGATTAACATCAAATTTCCTATAGAAAAAGGACACGAGCTTCCTTATTTAGTTGAAGGGGGAAACGAACGTTAAACACGTACATATAAACATTATTTACTACAATACAGCAGACCCAAATACATGGTTTTATTTATATGGTAATGTATTCGACCAGCTTTATTATACACATTTAGTGTATAGCGTAGTTAATAGGTCTAATGTCGACTATTAAAATGTTATAGTAACATGTTACTTATCTAATATTATACCTATGGATTTGTTATTAAATTATTTTTTCATAAAAATATTTCAGTTGGTATGAAAAACAGTATATCAAAAATACATTTGTTACTTTTATAGAACATGGAGTAATTAAAAAAATTAATAACAAAAACTCATTTGTGTGCTCTTCACAAAATGTCTTTACTAAAAAATAGTAACAATTGTTTCGTCAACACTGTAACTTCTCCAGATTAAAAGGTAAATCTAAGCAGATTTACCTTAACTTCGTTATGGATCTTCATCAAGTGGTAATAACCATTTCACCTAGCTTGGCACTAAGATTGAAATATCGTATTTTTCAATAGACCTTACTAATACCAATACTAAAAAAAAGTATTGAAAAAGTCAGAGTTTTGTCGGCTAATCACTCTGCTGATAATTATATGCATATTATTTGAACAATTTGCTACAAAAAGACAAATAATTGCATCGGGAAATGAACAGTTGCTTTGAAAGTATCAGGTTGTTACATATGAAATGTTCGATTTTGTAAGGAATAAAAAAAGTCTAAATTTAAAAAAATATAAATATTTATTCTGCAAAATAGTCTCCATTTACATCAATAGTTTGTTGCCAACGGCCTGGAAGATGAAAAATTCCCTTTGAAAAGAAATCTAGGTTTTGACGGCTCATATATTGCTCAAACACTGCTATTATAGACTCCCGGTCAGGGAAGCCCCTATTTTTTAAGTGATTGTCTAAACTTCGGCAAAAATGAAAATCAGTTGGCGAAAGGTCAGGTGAATAAGGTGGGTGAGGGAGAATTTCGTAACCAAATTTCGAAAGTTTTTGGATTGTCTGTCGTGCAACATGAGGCCTCGCATTATCATGAAGAAGTATGGGTCCATGTCTATTGACTAGTGAGAGCTGCAAGCGGCTCAATTTTCCATGCATAGTTTCCAGTTCGGCACAATAGGACGCTGCCGTGATGGTTTCACTAGGTTGCAAAAATGAATAGTGAATAATACCCTTACTAGTCCACCATACAATCACCATAATCTTTCGCGGGTGAAGTGATGCTCGTGCATGCTGTCTTGGTGCTTCACCTCGATCTAACCATTGTCCTGACCGTCTCCGATTATCATAAAGTATCCACTTTTCGTCACATGTTACCACTCGATGAAGAAACGGTTCAACTTTCTGTCGATTAGCCACCTCTAATCGACGGAGCTTATTGACTTCCGTTAATTGGTGCGGCACCCATCGATCGAGTTTCTTCATTTTGCCAATCGAAGAAAGGTGACGACTAATGGTGGCAATGGACACTTGAAATGTTACTGCAAGGCTACGCACTGTTGTCGACGGATTACTTTCAACTTCTACACGCAGCTCGTCGTCATTAACGGTGCTACGCGCATATCCGCGAGGTCCATTTTCCAAATCAAAATTTCCCTCGATGAATTTTTTAAACCATCGCCGTAATGTGCGTTCATTACACGTGGTTTCACCGAACGTCTGATTAATTTCTCGCTTTGCTGCAGCTACATTTAATCCCTTTTTAAATTGAAAGAGGTAAATTGCCCGAATATCTCTTGCCAACAGCATTTCCATAGGCGAGACAAGGACAGGTGTATTAATCTTTCCAAGAAATGGAACAGGTACACACTTCAAAATAAATACCCTTTTCTACAAATACAATAATAATTTTCACCAAAAACATACACGTCTTCACACAGGTGCGATTCAGTTTAGACTGAAGAAAAAAAACGGACATTACATTTGTAACAACCTGATAGTAGTTCGGTTTCAAGAACTATTTCACGGCTTACATATCTAAAGGTCAATAGGTGAAAACAACTTCGTCATTAGTCCTGTGTTAAATTCTTTAGAAAATAGAATGCTTTAATTTTTACTGTGGGTGTATATGTTGTTTCGAAAGAGTTTACTATCATCGCAGTCGATTAGTTTTATTTTTAAACGCGAATTATTATGCGCAGTTCACTTTATTTTGTTGTAAGAACGAACGGACGCCGTTAACTCAACGTCGCTTTTAAGCAGCGGTCAGAAGTTTCACATTCATCTAGTATTCCTTTATTGGTCCCTGTATATTCATGAAGCGTGCAGCAAATCGTTTTCAATAAGAGATACAGATGGTCAGCCAATCAGTGTGACCAGTCATAAAGTATTCCCTTCTTGAAAGTGAAGATTTTATTCCAATTCAAAGTCTCTTTTATTCGGGGAAATAAAATAAAACATTAATTTTCACAAACAAAATTTATTAGCTTAACTTTCATTTGTAGTACAAACATAATCAGCACCTTGCACCATAAAATAACCATTATTGTTGCACTATTTGAAACGATGAGCCGGATAATTTCATAACGACGTGTCATCGGGGAGACGTCGGTTCTATAGCTGCTGTATACAACAATCACATGGTTATGATTGAACAAAATGGGAAAGAATGCGCGACAGATTTTTAAATCGCTTCGTAATATTAATCAAGGTTTCATATATTATACCGTTGTTTGTCTTGAAGACAGTGGGGTTTGTCTTGAAGGCTATAGATAGAGAGGGTATCGCAAAATATTATTTTCGGACAAAAATCACAATCCAGCGTCAGTAATGATTTTGTAGATCTCCTATGAGGATTTTCTCCTATTTGTGTTTTCTAATTTTAAATTCTTCCGAACTAGAGTGAAAACATTTGCTTCAGAGTACCAAGAAACTATATTGTATGCTGTAATGTAGTTCCTTGTTAAACGGAAAGAAATAGGTATTTCAATAGGATTCGTCATTCACTCAATTGAAGACGAAAACGACCCAAACATATTTGAAAAGCAATACTTCTGAGTTTAGTCAGGCTTCCAATTGGTTGCCTGATCATATTGACTGAAATTATTTTGATTCATAACATTGTAATGCTCCAGAAGATAATGCTAGAATCGCAACATTCTTGTACATAAATTTATAGAGTGTGGCGTAGTTGTTTGTATTTCTGTATGAACGCAGTAGACGAACCATTCAAATAAATTATCCACGCTTGAAGGCTTGCTTTCTGTAATTTTCAAATATATGCACTGAACTTGTACGATTCTTTTTTGTATACGCCAGTGATACACTGGCTATAACTCAAGCCTAAGATAAATATATTTCATTATTTGCTTATCTAAATTGAAAGATATCCATAGATTAAAGCAAGATACATATTCTTGTCTTTACCTTATATTCCCTCTTTTAGGAGACAAACCACGCCAGGTCAAAGTTTCGTAGAGGGTATAAAATCAACTTAGAATTGGAGATAAACAGATGACACTAAAATGCCCTGTGAAGGTGAAATATTAAATGAGACGGGTGTAAATAAATTTTTAAATCGTTTTCTTACGCTAAAATATACAGGAACTGAAATTCCCATCTATCCAGACTTCACGAAGCTTCTGTACACTATTGCGAACCCGGAGATTTGTTCACCATTAGTGATCACTACAGTAACATATTTAAATACATTATTTTTATTTAAAATTCTTACATTAGAATATACGGGAACTGTAATTCGCATCTTCCAGCCTTTTCAACGCGATTGTACCCTACTGCAAACACGGAGCTTTGTTCACCATTAGTGCTCACTTATAGAAACATTTAAATCCATTATTTTCATCTAAAATTCTTACATTAGAATATACAGGAACTATAATTCGCATCTATCTAACCTCCCCAACGAGACTGTACACTATTACGAACCCCGAGACTTGTTCAACATTAGTGATTACTTATAGTAACATTTAAAGCCATTATTTTCATTTAAAATTCTTACATAAGAATGTATAGGAACTATAATTCGCATCTATCTAACCTCCCCGACGAGCTGTACTCTATTACGAACCCCGAGACTTGTTCAGCATTAGTGATTACTTATAATAACTTGATCAATAAGGTTGATATATAACCCCTTTCCACATTAACTTTTGTAAATTCTGTATACGCATTTCGACAACCAAGTTGTCATCATCAGCAGATAATTTCAAAGTGTCGCACCTGGTAAAACACGGCGAAAAACAACTGTACGAAAATCAAACTCCGTACGCGATCCACACCGCTCAAAACCAAGATGTATACTGTGTTTCACAAGATTTTTAAAAAATTATTTTTACTTAAACTAATATGCACTACATTGAAAAAGGGGGTATTACGGTCAAGACAAGTGCCTGCCTGTGATTTATTATATTGTTCCTCCTCTGACATTCAGAAGAGAGAAAAGGGACGATTGTAAAGGGCCGGCCAAGATGTACATTGTGGTTTTGTGCGGTGTGGATCGCGTACGGAGTCTGATTTTCGTACAATTGTTTTTCGCCGTGTTTTACCAGGTGCGACACTTTGAAATTATCTGCTGATGATGACAACTTGGTTGTCGAAATACGTATACAGAATTTACAAAAGTTAATGTGGAAAGGGGTTATATATCAACCTTATTGATCAAGTCAATCAACCACAGGCTCCATCAAATTCAACTACTTATAATAACATTTAAAGCCTTTATTTTCATTTAAAAGTATTAGATCATCAAACAGAATTCCACCTTTCTACCATTTACAATATTGAGATCAATTGCGGAACATGAAGTAGTACTAAGAAATACATTTAGGGGTCTTTAAATAATTGTGAAATAATAACTAACAAAAATATTTTTAACGAAATAATATGCGTATTAAGTCCTTCAGCTTATTCGTATATTTACACAAGACGTAAATTTAAATATGAAAAAAATAAAAGTATTATGTCTAAAAACAACACGACCACCTGAAATAAGTGAAGATACCTTTAGAAGAAAGATTATTTTATTCGCGTTCAACCCTCAACACATTAATATTTCAAATTGTATTTTCATGTAAATTCACCGATAAAAGAAAGTTTTGAAGCCAAATGAACGAATGTAATCCAATTTACTCAAAATAATGACTTTCAAAGAATTGTGTGCCAGTATTTTGAATTCGTTCTGAAATATAAATTATGAATTTCGTATTCATTTCTTTGTAAAACCAACACTTTTAGGTATTAATCACTATGTGTTTAACTTGTACGTAAAAATTAGTAAACAGAACGCCTATTATTATCATTCGACTGTTCAAATTTAGAATTAAATAAATTACTTTGAACAAGAACGTTTCTAAAGTTTTTATTAAAGCATGTTTGCGACTATGTATTTAATAAAGAGCAATATTATATTTCATTCAAACTAGTGCCATTCTTAATCTTATAGTAACAGTATGTATATGTTAAGACGCTTACAATCATATATAATTGTAAGCATCGTAACTTGACTGTGCTTTAAAACAATTAAATTTGTTCTATAATGTAATTCATGGCATATTATGAAACTCGAAACTGTACTGCTTGGTAGCTTAATTGGTAAGAGCAACCGTCTAGTGAACGGTAGTTACAGCTTCGAGTCCTGGTCCAATGCAGAAAATTTATAATTAATAATAGTAATGGAATAGGAGGAAGCGTTAACTTTTATGTACATACGTGTTAATAATTTCTTCCGTTCATCATAATCATTTTACAATGTAATACATTTGGAGCAACGACTTTCAAAATTTAAAGACCTTACAATATTACTGGGTGACGTTCCTCTTGGTAGAGAAAAAAAAAGATTTTCTTGATCGAAATTACACGAAATGATGAATTAGAAGAGCTTCAGCAGTTGCTTGGTCGCCAAAGCAGATTCCCTGGATTGTTTTTTATGGAGACGGCTGAAAAATTTGGTTCATATAGGACTACTCGAAAACAGAGAACAGTTTGTTGCTAGAATTATGGAAGTCGCAGAAACTATTCGTGCTGATTCTAAGACTGTTAACAAGGCTACCTCTTCAACTCTGAGATGGTCTAGTCTATGTATACAGCAACTGGGTGTATATTTTGAATAAATGATTCAAAAAGTGACTTATTTTAAATGTTTTTCATTGAGATTTTTTTGCAACGGTATATAATAGTTGCACTAGAAGAGTTATCTAAAACTAAAATTGCTTATACCACTGTAAAAGTATAAATAAATTTTCAAAAGTTTTTCGAAAATTTTTGTTCGTCAGCTATGGGAAGTTTTGCATTGATTTTATCCAAATGTATACGAAAATTCATTTTTCGAATGTCAGCCGTACAATGCCTTTGATGTAAATTGCTCGTAAAATAGCATTTTTGTACGGTGGCTGTGAGAATTTATATATAGATTCCGATCAACTTTGCACGAAATGAACATAACTTATATTAAATAATTTTATCAGGTTGTTACAAATGTAATGTCCGTTTTTTCCTTCAGTCTCAACTGAATCGCACCTGCGTGAAGACGTGTATGTTTTTGGTGAAAATTATTATTGTATTTGTAGAAAAGGGTATTTATTTTGAAGTGTGTACCTGTTCCATTTCTTGGAAAGATTAATACACCTGTCCTTGTCTCGCCTATGGAAATGCTGTCGGCAAGAGATATGCGGGCAATTTACCTCTTTCAATTTAAAAAGGGATTAAATGCAGCTGCAGCAACGCGAGAAATTAATCAGACGTTCGGTGAAACTACGTGTAGTAAACGCACATTACGGCGATGGTTTAAAAAATTCATCGAGGGAAATTTTGATTTGGAAAATGGGCCTCGCGCATATGCGCGTAGCACCGTTAATGACGACGAGCTGCGTGTAGAAGTTGAAAGTAATCCGTCGACAACAGTGCG
This sequence comes from Dermolepida albohirtum, assembly GCA_031893035.1. Lineage (NCBI taxonomy): Eukaryota > Metazoa > Arthropoda > Insecta > Coleoptera > Scarabaeidae > Dermolepida > Dermolepida albohirtum. Next base: position 212,339 of record JAVIWB010001692.1, read on the forward strand.
TAGCCTTGCAGAAACATTTCAAGTGTCCATTGCCACCATTAGTCGTCACCTTTCTTCGATTGGCAAAATGAAGAAACTCGATCGATGGGTGCCGCACCAATTAACGGAAGTCAATAAGCTCCGTCGATTAGTGGTGGCTACCTTTTTGGCTAATCGACAGAAAGTTGAACTGTCTCTTCATCGAGTGGTAATGTGTGACGAAAAGTGGATACTTTATGATAATCGGAGACGGTCAGGACAATGGTTAGATCGAGGTGAAGCACCAAGACAGCATGCACGAGCATCACTTCACCCGCGAAAGATTATGGTGACTGTATGGTGGACCAGTAAGGGTATTATTCACTATTCATTTTTGCAACCTGGTGAAATCATCACGGCAGCGTTCTATTGTACCGAACTGGAAGCTATGCATGGAAAATTGAGCCGCTTGCAGCCCTCACTAGTCAATAGACATGGACCCATACTTCATGATAATTCAAGGCCTCATGTTGCACGACAGACAATCCAAAAACTTTCGGAATTTGGTTACGAAATTCTCCCTCACCCACCTTATTCACCTGACCTTTCGCTAACTGATTTTCATTTTTTCCGAAGTTTAGACAATCACTTAAAAAATAGGGACTTCCCTGACCGGGAGTCTGTAATAGCAGTATTTGAGCAATATGTGAGCCGACAAAACTTTCAAAGGGAATTGTTCAGCTTCCAGGTCGTTGGCAACAAACTATTGATGTAAATGGAGACTATTTTGCAGAATAATTATTTATATTTTTTTAAATTTAGACTTTTTTTTATTCCGTACACAATCGGACATTTCATATGTAACAACCTGATAATAATTGATAGTAATAAATATTGTCCAAAGATGAGGGGAGCGCTAAAAAAACGATTTACAAAAATAAAAGTGAGGGTAAAAAATATTTATACAAAAGTATAGATGAAGTTAATACGACTGTCTCAGATGTATAGACGAAAATCTTAAAAAATTTGTATATTATACGAAAGTAAGTATTAGAGAAAATGAGATAACAAATGAGTGAGGTTCTTTGCTTGTGTAATGCGATAAAGCGGTATTGATATGTTTCCATATGGTAAAGTACATATTTTCACACGCGCTCTTTTTTAAGTACTTCTTTATACATACACAATAAAGCATATATTGCGCATAATAAAGCACCTAAAGAACATTCTTCCATTGTGTCGTAATAAATTCTGTAAATCATCTTAAACGATAACAATAACTCTCTCTCTCTCTCTCTCGTTTATTTTGCAAATCTTCGATTCTGTAGAATAGTTAGTCGTAAAAGTCTTTCAATATACAACAGACGTAGGAGTCCTTGAAAATCCCTTTTGTCTGTTATTTATGTTGGTCATCTATTGAATCTTATGCTATATCGTGAACTGATATATTGATATATTAGATGAGCGCGTTCAGAACAATGTTCTTTTATCCGGGCATCAAATTTACATTTCTCGTCCGTACTTTTACATAAAGTAAATTGTTGTTCATAAATAAAACCATATTGGAAACTTATCTGACGACTAAAACAATATAACAAAAAATATCTGGTTTCAAACATGTACAGCATATACTCCGTTTGAATTTAATTTAAATTTAATATTGAAATTTGAGACGCATCTAATGTGCAGTAGTAATAAGAAACCATGAATATTTTAATAGAATTATCATTAGCCAGTTAAGTGTATAGCTTCAAGAAGATACACGAAAGCTTCCGTAAGTTCCCTAGATAATTATAAAGACGAGGAAGTCTCCTATTTTATATTGACAGTTTATTTATAAACAAAATAACCAGTTACCTTATACGTCCCTCAAGTTTATTTATTGATATTCTTTAGTTTATAATTATCAGTATTCACTTACAAGAAAATAGAGACGATTAATTCGTGAAAAATTTTTAAACCGAAATAACAACGAAGCCATTATCGCAAAGAAAAAAGTGGAAATACTGCAGTCGATACTGTCCAAGAAAATTATTATCAAAAATAGTTTATATGATTTTTAGAACAGCTGATGGTTCTCCTGTACAATAAAATTTGGTCCATAACAATAGGCTACATAACACTGCTAACTACCAAATTTTTTGGTGTGCTTGTTGATGAATAATTAAACTGTCGTAGTCACATTGAATCTTTGTCCAAATTAATAATAATTAATACTCAGTTATGCCTTTAAGAACTTAATACTTTTTGCAGATTCCTCCACTCTGATGAAGATTTATTATATTATTTTCTGTGTTAGAATAGAAGAATGGTATTGTTCCATAGCAGCGATGCAAGCAAAATATTTACAACACCAAGAACAAACTATTTGACATCTGGTTTCAGTTTTAATAAAAGTTGTCGAACTATTTTTAGGAAACTAATATTCCGATAGAACCTCTTGGAATGTGTAATTTGTCATGCATATCCAAAAGGAAAAAGTAAATTCATTTCTTTTTTATAATAGAATGAGTTACGACACAGTGTTTAGTGTGCTAACGTGTCACGTTCATAGCAGTTGTTCATAATTGGTAATCAAATGGATACAAGTAATAATTGTTAAATTAAAATATAATTTCAAAGTAAAATGTATATTTTTTAGCCACAAAAAGAAACAACAGGAAACAGAAAATTTAAACTCAACTTCACTTAAAAACCCTTCTCGATGTTGATCTACTTAACTACTTAATCAAACATTTATACCATACAGTGTAATGTACTTAGTACTCCTTAATTGCAAAAAAATAAAATTGAATTTGTGCAAAAGCTTGTGTATTCGTATTTTCTGTTTTAGCAACCTCATCACCTTATTACGTAAAGTGGTAGTTGCCATTTGAATACTTTTGTTTGAAATAAAATACACTTTATTCGAATCGGAGCGACATATTTGCTTGTTGCGTAAAACGGAACAGGCAAAAATGTTTTTCTCGAGGCGTAATGCTCTTTTATTTCGATAATGGCAAGAATCCACAAGGAGATAGGTGCACTATAAAAAAACGGATCTCGTAAGGACTCGTAATGTGGTTTCTAAAATCTCATATTGGAGAAAAGGTTTTCTAAGATATTTCTCAGATAAAAGTGCAAATCATTGCGAATATCTAGCAAAATAGATGATAACATAATTTCAGAAAAAGGCAAAATTATAGTTTGACTCAGGGGTTCTCAAAGTATGCGCTGCAAAGAGTCTCCAGGGCACCGCGCCAAAACGAAAAAAATTGAAAAATATAATTTTATAAAAACGAATTTTTTAGGACCGAAAACATTTTTAAAACTCCTACTGCTTGTATCCAATAACGTTTAAAATGTTTTTCTGTTTTGTATTAATTAGTTACTATTTCTAATTTCAAAATAAATGTAATTTTCTTTATTTTTCGATTTATTTACGTTTTCCTTCTACTCCTTATTATAATTACCAAAAAAAAAAACAAAGTATTTAAATAAAATTAAAGTCTTATAAAAGTCTAAAAGTTAAATTTAGAGATCATAGCATAGAATTTATTTAAATTAAAGATTTTAGACTTAAAATTATCAGGTCTCCAGTTTGCTTCACATGAAGGGCGCCGCCGTAAATAATCTGAACGTTAAGGGCGCCATGGCTTTAAAAAGTTTGGGAACCTTTGGCTTAGCCAATCAACCGCTGCAACACATTTAATCAAGTTCGGAGTAGTAATAAAGGGCACAGTTTGAACAATGGTAATTTAGGCGAATAATTTTATATGTTTTATAATACAAAGGGAAAGAACTCGGTTCCTTTTTGAAATGAACTACAATAAAAAATAGGAAGTATATTCTTTAGGATGATATTGAGTGAAAAAAATATACGACAACCGCAAAATCCATTCAAATGTCGCTTTTTTGTCGCTATTTACAACAGATGCTGATTACATACTAGAGTTATATGGGATTCTACTACGATCTATAACCACCAAACTAATCATTAAATGCCTTCGGGAATTTATCGACACTCTTGAGTGCAGCTGTAATTTTTCCTGTGTGAATTAAGATCATTTGGATCATAAATTCAATTCTTTTCAAAATAATTATCCGAAATTTTGATTTCATTTACATTTCTTTGAGAGCAAGTGTATCTTTATTATATGGTGCGAATGTTCGAGATTTTCTTGTGTTGAAGGCGTTTTTCAATTACATCTTCTGGACATAACTGCCGCATTTTAGTTGTGTTTAGTTTAAATTGGAGCTGTAGTGACTGTTATTAATTTAAATTTTTTGGTATTTGAGTTTATTGAAAATTTCGCATTCGGTGGAAATTTTTATAAACCACCGCGATAGCGGATTTCTGTTTGGCAATTTCGTAAGATTCGATCTTTCTACCCTTCGAAGATGAGTGTTTTTTGCTGTCGTCATTTTGTCCGCACGCTGCTTCTTTTGATGTGTGTAATTTTTTAGGTGTTTAGTAGAGGTAGTAAATTCTGGTTTAAAGTATCATTTCGACGTAGTTTTTTTTTTATAGTTACATTTCCTTGGAGGTCGTTACGTAACCCGTAATTTTACACCACGTTATTGGAGGACCGTTTAGCAGTAAATGTTGTATTTCTTAAAACTTAGCCATTTTTGGGAACTTGATTTATTTTTAATTTATTAAAAGCGGAAGCTCGTATACATAGTTGTTTCTTTTTTGTTCAGTCTTGCCATATACAAATATATAAGTTGTCTGGTACTTAGGAGGGGAACGAGATTCCTTGATATTCGTCCCCACTGACTTATATACAGGGTGTCGCTTTTTTAAGAAAGGTGGTGACTTTAATTGTATTTCCAATTACTCAGTATCGACATAACTGTCTTCAAATGGGCAGGCTTGGAACAGAAATCTTTCTGTTTTCCTTCCAGACTTTATCGATATTTTTTTTTAAACTTTTATATTGGGATTTTGGATGTAATGAATAATAGATTTAAAAACATTTCAAATATTCTCGATTGGATGAATTTCCAAACCAGGGCAATGCTGGTATACCGACGTCACAAAAAATATTCTAAACAGACATTGCTGAATGTCACGGAGCTCCGTTTTCCATAAACATGGAAGGATATTGCTCTGCATCTAGTGAAGTAATAAAAGACACCAGAATAGTTTCTATTACATTTTGTCTTGGTAATGGTTCATTAACCCTTCGACAAAATACAGAGGTCCTGTTCTAGCCCAGTAATGCATGAACATACCATCACAATGGAGGGATGTTTAACGCCACACATTTCTATAACGTTTTGAAGGTGTTTGTCTCACAAGGTCCGCCTCGATACATTTATATTAAAGGATGGTAGAAGATATAACAACCCTCTGATGAAAGCTTCTTTATTTTGGGAAACATCGTTAACAATTTGTCTTTTACTTTTCTAGTAATTTCGTTGTGAGAATATAAACCAGTCCCTAATAAAGTTTCTATTCTCAATTTTTCACTATTTGTAATATCTTTCGTCTTGCCCATGGCCCATAAATTCATTACAAAATATAATCACTAATCTCACTATAAGGTACCAAACTAAAATCCCCACCTTATTAGAATTTAGCGAGCGCAGGTAAAGATTGTGTATATATATACATATATATATATATATATATATATATATATATATATATATATATGTATATAGATTGAATCAGGAATGTTTTCCGATCACGTGGTCACTATCGTGTGAAACAAGATATCGACAGGAAGTGAGGACGTCAAATTAAATACTATATTTACATTGCTAGCAGATACGATAATGTAATATGTACCTAACCTGTAAACCTATAAATAATAAATATAAAAACTGCCTACGTAGGTTACCGAAGTGTAAACTTACAAGGATGATGAAATAAATATGATAAATTAGCTGTTAGAACAATAACAAATAACAGCGGTAAAATACAAGGAATATAACAATACTGGAACCATAGAAAAGACAAACTGCATAAGTCAAAACGCTATTTTATCTGTGCTATATGTGACACATATGTGCATAATACACATGCTCTTCATACGTCTGTTTCTATTTTTTACGACTTCTTGACAAAATCTAGCCCGTAACTCTCTCTATTAGAAAAATGTGTGCGCTCTTTCTTTCTTCAAAACATGTGACTATCGCTGAATTAGACAAATGCTGGTGTATAGTATTATATGTTTGTATTTTACAGCATTTTTGTTACACTCGCAATCTTTCGTGGTTCCAACTATATTAATGTATACTGTAGACTAACGGTGTGTGTATTTAAGAAATATATACATTTATCATTCCGGGAGAAAGCAATGTGTATTTAAGATATATTATTTAACACAATTAAGACCTGGGCTAATTTAATCATCAGATTTTCTATCAGATATCGAGTCTAAACTAAAAGAACGATTCGGATTTTGAACTCCGACCGCCACTAATTGCAGGCACGTTTTTATGTTTTGTAGAAAGTAATTAACTGTCTTTTTGTGTTAATTATTTGCAATAACCCAAAAGAAGAATATTTTACAAATTACAAATATAAAAAGCATAAAATTTCAAACTTACACGATTGACAAGATACCCAAACGTTATTAACTCACATATTTTCGAGGAAATGGATATCTAAATTTTGCGAAATTGATTCGGTTTTAATCATTTGTTGTATGACCCATTATCCATATTATATTGAAAAGATATACATAGTTAACATTATCGATTATGTTTCCTGCTGTTATTCATTTACAAAAGAGTATAATATAATAGTAAAATGATGTTGATATAAAGCAATTGAGCCACTAATTGCAGGCACAACTGGCAAAAGAAGAATATTTTACAAATAATAAATATGAAAAGCATACAATTTCAAAATTATACGATTGACAAGGTACCCAAACGTTATTAACTCACATAATTTCGAGGAAATGGATATCTAAATTTTGCGAAATTGATTCAGTTTTAATCATTTGTTGTATATTGAAAAGATATACATAGTTAACATTATCGATTATGTTTCCTGCTGTTATTCATTTACAAAAGAGTAAATATAATAGTAAAATGATGTTGATATAAAGCAATTGAGTCAACTGGCAGGCTGGTGTGTTTAATAAAAATTTCATAGATGTGTTATAAATTATAACACCATTAATCATTTCACTGAATCTATCGATCTAAAATTCTGCTACGTAAAGTAAAACTTCAGATTTATTGCTAAAAATCTTAATGGTTTGTCAATAAATATTAACGGTATTAAACGGTGATATCAGTTAAAAGGATTTGGGAATTTTCATACGAGGACGGAAGTATTGATTTTTACTAATATTTATTTTTACGACAAACATAGCTTTATACAACGTGTACTTATTAGTAATTATACCCAGAAAATTTAATCCAGAAAAGTATGGGATATACACAGATTAACTAAAAAATATTCATATGTGGAAAAGCCCTGTGTCAATCCATATTTTCAGTAATACTTTGGGTACACGTCGTAACAATAAATTAAATGGAAATCCTTTCGTTAGCAATACAATATTCCCCTAAAAAGAAATAACAAAATTGCTGCACGTATAATCTAAATTTCATTTTTATAATTGATACTAGTACACCAAAATAAACAACATTATGAAATTGCTGATTAATTTATAGGTTTTCTTCTTCGTGGTTTTGCTAAATAATAATGTCTAGTGAGTTATTTCTATGTGTCGCCATGTGACACGTCTAATCTTTAATTATACGTGAACTCGCAGAATATGTGTATATGGTCCACAAAAGATTCTCATTTGTACGTTGAGCCCCCGTTACAGCCTTAAAAGATTTGACTGCGACTTTATTGCAAGGATTAGTAGGTCCTACATTTTTTGATGATAAAAAGTGAATATTGTCATTCAGCTTCGTGCCTCGTGTGTACCTTTTTCTACTCGTACGTAAAATGCAAATTACAACAATCGTAATGTAATGTACTATATGATGTTTAATGTAGGAAACATTAATACTGAAAGATATCGTGCAGAGGTATTTATTACTGAATATGTGGTGAGGATATTTTCACCCGCGAAACTCTAAATACTTTTACGAACGTGTGATAAGCAAGGACATAATTATTAACTGGTTTTCAAGGTCGTGTGATTTCATACAAAGTGATTTTCATTTATGGTTTTATCTTAAAAACTCTGTATTTAAATAAATATATAAATAAATTATAGTAATTTTCTATATTGTTCTCAAATTAATTTATTTTAATTTAAATACAATTCGATTTTGAATTCATAAATTATTATTACTTGACATTTTGTGTTATATATATGTACAAGGGTACTTTGACAAGTAGTGAGAATGGAAAAGAAAAACCAATTTTTTAAATACAAAATAATTTTTATTTTTCAATATATTCTCCTAAAAGAGCAATACATTTATTCCAACGGTGCTCCAATGCTCTTATGCCATCTCTAAAATGCGATTCCGGAAGGCTTGAAAAATGCTCATTTACGAAGATGATAATCTCGTCGTTAGACGGAAATTTCTTTTCACCTAGTGCCGTTTTCAATTTTGGAAAAAGGTGGAAGTCGGAAGGGGACAGATCCGGCGAATAACGCACATGCGGTACTAATTGGAAATGCAACTCGTGGATTTTGGACATCGCAACTGTGCTAGTATGCGAGGGAGCGTTGTCTTGGTGAAACAGAATCTTTTTCTTTGCCATTCCTGGCCGTTTAGCACGAACCTCAACATTTAATTTTTCTAGAAGTTCTGCATAATATTGTCCGTTTATTATGGCAAACTTGTGAAGGTAATCAATGAGCAAATGCTCATTGAATCCAAAAAAATTGATGCCATCACCTTGTTTGCGGATAAAGTGGTTTTCGCTTTCTTTGGAGGCGCAGAACCACGTTCTAACCATTGTTTCGACTGTTGTTTACATTTCGGGTATACTGTAGTGTATCCAAGTTTCATCGCAAGTAACAAATCGCCTACAAAAATCAACCGGATCCCGATTATAAAGGTCCAAACACTCATTGGAAATGCGCAAACGAGTGAACTTTTGATCAGTCGTAAGCAATCGCGGCACCCATCTTGCCGAAAGTTTGGATAGACCCAATTTTTTCGTTAAAATGTGGTGTACGCGTTCTGCTGAAATGTTTACTATGTCTGCTGTCTCTCTCACTTTGAGTCGTCGATCTTACGTAATAATATTATGGATTTTTATAATCATTTCCTTAGAAGTCACGATTTTGGGCGCTCCAGAGCGCGTTTCATCAACACAGCTTATTCTACCACGTTTAAATTCATTTACCCATCTACTTATTGTGGCAGATAGTGGAGCAGATTCACCTAATGTTTCCCATAACTCGTCTTTTATTTCGGTAGCTTTCATGCCCTTAATTACGAAGTATTTAATTACCGCACGGTACTCTGCTTTTTCCATTTTAACAAAACGACGTGTTGCTTCTTTTTCAATCAGCTGTCAAAAATAAACGAATCAACCGATTTATCCAAATATCAGAATGTAAACATATAAATAGGCAACCTAAATTACAGTGCATTTGTTTTACCAATTGGAGCGCCACCTATGTGTCATTTCCACTACTTGTCAAACTATCCTCATATATTCGATCAGATGCAAAATCTTTTGTTTTGGTCACGTACGGTCAGGCTGTAATAAAACAATCTGTCGTTGTTTTCTAGGAAGCAAATACCTAGAAGAACCTTAATACCTGGTGTTCTTGTAGTCTATTATATTGGTGCATTTCGTCCGTTCCACCTATCTGAAAAACGTTCGTCCACGCTCTTGTAATTCTTGCATTATGAGCTAGCGGACCATAGCGCATTTAATACATGTTGGCTCTAACATTTCGTGGAACATAATTCTTCCTCCAACACATTTACGCATTCATTTGCATTTAGTCTGTTTGGAAGAAATATTGGTCCTATAATTTGAAGGTTTTAGGTGTCTAGCCAAGCATTCGCTAGAAACTTTCTTTGGTGTTCAAATCCTCGAATAGCTAGTCTTTTCTCTTTTATATCTGGCCTATCGCAACCATCAAATTTTGGTCCACTATTTTGTTAATATTTTCATCTATAACTTAATTAAATCAATTATAATATATTGGTCTATGCCAATGACAATAACATTTACCATCGCAGTGACTCACTAACGTTAATTTATTTCAAACAAGTTGACCAAAATTTGACCAAATTTATGACTGGTGCTTATGTAATAGTTTAAAATTAAACATTTAGTTTCTTATTCCAAAAATATTTCTTTATTTAATTCTCGTTAGATCATTAATAATTTCGTCAGTTATTGGTTAACGATTAGGGTACGACATATGATAGGGAGATTTACTTTAATTTTAGTTTGAACAATTTTTTTGTATTTATTACATACTTCTTTCAGACTCTTAAACTTAATCAACTGTAACGTAAATTTTCGAAACACCTACCTTTTAATGTGCCTTGTTACTTGAATGGCACTGTATCATTTGGGTTTCACAATAGGGGAAACATTAATGCCCTATTTATTTCAAATTTTATCACTAGTAAATTTATCTCATTAAATTGAATACTCAATATTGATTTTATCAAACTATGTTTGGAATCAAATTAATTGACTCTTATCCCCATAGAAAGGAAGAATATATTGTTGAAGGTATATATGGTACATTCAAAGCACGGAATTTCAAGCTCCTCGAGATGTATTTACTTTGACTTCGACATTATTTCATGCATATATTTAAGCATGAATTCTTTAAGAGACATTCAAAAATAATATCAGTCGAACAGAATTAGCTTCGGTTAAATGAAAATATGAAAGATAACAGATTGACAGAAGGAACTTTTGTGGTGAAAGAGATGAGAAGGAAAATAAGGAGGATCCAGGAAAATGAAGGTATAAATGGAGTGAAGTGGAAGGAAGTAAATCAACTTACCAAATATGAAGAAAGTGGAGATATGGGGATAGAAAACTTCAATTCTTCGATAACTTCACTTGGAAACGCATGGGACGTTTAGGATTAAACATAGGCGAAATAAATTTGAATTAATTTATGGTAACTAATGTGACTTCATTTATTCTTTCTTTAAAATAAAGCAGACAAAAGCAATAAAGTTTATTGATAGACATCTTCGAAATAAAAGTAAAAAATATTTATTTTGTTCAATACTTGCCAGTCATAAAGTTTTTATACCCAGTATCCTAGAAATTCTGCAAATGCGACTTTGAAACTTTACCTCAAGCATGCGAAAACAAAATTAAATACTTATTCTCTTCTATACTTATTAATAACTAAATTCATTACAACTTTGACAAATAACGGTCAACTAACGTGTAATAGTTTTATATTTTTTGAATGGATTTTCAGATAATAATAAATGGTATAGGACAAATATTTATGTTTCGCGCACAGAATAAATAACCACATGTTTAGATGGTCTTACGTAAAAGTTTGCTTAATGCGAGCAATTCCAACGATATTTACCAATATATTTTCAGAAGCGACTTGTTTATCGATTTACTAAGTAAAGACATAAATAAGCCTACTGAAAAACAAGTAGCGAAACGACAATTAAATTGTTTCTCTTGTGTTTCGCGGAATCTAATATGCATACAAATTTAATTTTATATTGTGCGAAAGAAAATATATGTTAATCGATTTTATATACACCTGTACATACAGTGCCTGGCAAAACTCTGGAATAAATTCATATTTTTCTTTGATTAACATTTGACAAAAATGACAAGTCGATTTTATTTTTCTAGCAAATCTACTGTTGATGAAAAATAATTTCTTCTTCCACTATATTATTTTAAAATTGCAAGTCTACCATTTAATATCGGAAATAGATAGCGCTCTTTTATATATATAAACGTAGTAAAGGTATGTATTGTAGTTCATATGATGGAAGGTAAATAAATGGTTTATGAAGTAAGGTCGGACCACATTTTAAAAGCAAAACAAAAATTTTATTTATAGTTGGATACAATGAAAATATCAGCTCCTAAGTCGTGAATTTTTTAATGACAAATTACAGTTGAGTCAAAAATAGAGGAAAACTACGGTATTAGTTAGCCAGAGGCTCTTAAACAAAGTAAATGCATTTTCGTCAATGTCTATTGAAAAAAAAAATTAACTTTATTCTAGTCTTTTCCACGTACTGTATACATATGAACATATAAAATTGTATTCTACTCTCAATGATTCTCGCGAGGGTGGCTGAAAAGTTTCCGACCTCAACATGAAAATGGCAGCACTCATGAATAAAAGCCAGGGAATGTAGTTGTGTATCTATTGTCAGATACTCACCAAAGTTTCAGCAATTTTGGATGCGCAGTTATTATTTGACAGTCGTTTGAGTGAGTCGATGTGAGTGTCGAGTATCGAGCTGTCATTAAATATATGTTTTTGAAAGGCAATACGCCTACGCAAATCAAAGATGACTTAGACTCTGTATACGGGGACTCTGCACCATCACTTACCACAGTGAAATTTTGGGCAGCTGAATATAAACGTGGTCGTAAGGGCATGGGAGACGATGAACGCCAGGGACGTCCCGGAACTGCAATTACTGAAGATAACATCGCTAAAGTTCACCAACTGGTGCTAGACGATCGTCGAATTTAAGTGAGAGAGATATATTGTCCAAAGAACCTGTTTGTCACATGTTAAATTAAGATTTAGGCATGTTAGGTGCGTCGGGTGCCGCGTTTGCTAACGTTAGACGAAAAACGTGTTCGAATGAACATTTCCGTTGGCGCAGTTTAGGCGCAATAAATCCGAGTTTTAGCACCGCTTAATTACTGAATTTTCTGAAACTTCAATTCACAATTATACGCTCGAAACAAAAATACAGTCAAAATAGTGAACTGCAAAGGGGGAACCGGCTCCAAAAAAAGCAAAAAATGTTTTTTCGACTGGGATTGTTTTTTGGGATAGTAATGGAATGATCTTAATCGATTATCTTCTAAAGGAAAAACTATTACAGGAGCATACTACGCATCATTACTTGACAAGCTGAAGGCAGAAATTGTGGAGAAACGGCCACATTTGCAGAAAAAGAAAATCCTGTTTCACCAAGACAACACGCCGTCTCCCGCCATGGCGAAAATCCACGAATTATAGTTTGAGCTGCTTGAACATCCCCCTTACTCACCAGATCTAGCTCCAATCGACTGCTTTTTGTTCCCTCATATAAAAATAGCGCTCGGAGGACAGAGATTTTCGTCAAATGAGGAGGCAATCACCTTTTGCAGAGAAAAACGCCCAGTGCTATTTGGATGTGTTAAAGAGATGGAAGCATTTTTGAGAGAAGTGTGTAGAGTTACATCGAGACTATGTAGAAAAATAAATACAAATTTTAAGAAAAAATGTCTGGTATCTTCGTTAGGTCGGAAACTTTTTTTTGGGTGTTTCTCGTATAAAGATATATATACGAGGAATACCCAAAAATAACCGCAATTCCTCCAGGAAAACCTGTATTTTATTTTTATTTACAAAACAACCTTAACACCTACAGTATACTCTTCAACGTACATATCTATAAAATTAGTAATTCACGGTCGCTAAAATTGGACTATTGTCTCCAAAAGCTGCTCTTAAATTTTAATGACTTTGGTTGTATGTAATTTCAATATTGCTTATTGAAAAACGCTTGACTTGAATTCATGGAATCAGTAATTTACTGTCGCTAATGTTGGACTAATGTCGCCAAAAGCTGTTATTAAGCTTTAGTGACTTTAGTCGTATGTAATTTCTATATCGCTTATCGAAAAGCGCTTAACTTATAACGAAATTTCAGCTAGAAAGTTTCATGGCTTGCTACTAAAATTTTCAAAACATTCCTCAAATTTTAGATGAAAGGAGGCGAATGAATTACCGTTACAAACTGGAGGTACCATACAATGTTTTCAGTTTCTATTTAAGTGAATACGTACATAGACATTTAAAAATATTGTATTATATTTAAATCTTTTCCTTTTATCGTACTTTTAGTATCTCTTGTTTTTAACGTTTATAAAAAAAAACGTATTTATTCTAAATATCTTACCTATCTGGCCTCTCCAAATATAATTACGGAATTACGTGACATGATTATATTTTGTGGAAAATTGCTTTAATGTGAGGTATCTGTAACAAAAATAACGTATAATTAAAAAAATTGTCTCAGAATAAGAATTTTATTAGTAGGTAATTTTAAGGGAGCTTGTGGTTGATTAACTATTTTTTGTTTTTGACTAGTATTTTTACCTTACATTCCTTTCAAATTTGAATTTTGTTTTTTTACTGTAGTTGTCCAGGTGCGACACTTTTTAATTATCTGCTGATGATGACAACTTAGTTGTCGAAATACGTATACAGAAAACGAAAATTATTGTGGCAAGGGGTTATATATCAACCTTCGGTGATCTAATTTTATTAGTAGCTTAAATCTTGTATCATAATATTGAGAAAACATATTTAAACTATACAGCATTGAATATAATTTTGATGGAGCTTATGGTTGATTAACTTAATCACTTAAAGTTGATATATAACCCTTTCTACATTACGTTTCGTATACTGTATACGTATTTGCACAATTAAGTTGTCGATAATTAAACAGGTGATACCTACCATACGTTTCATACCGTAGGAGTCGTCGAACCTATTTCTTTTTTGACGAAGATGATAACCTCGTTACTGCGAATAAAAGTTGCTGTTGCTCAATGTTAACTTGATTTCTTTTGGCCCGAATTAGATGATTTCGACTTGGGTGACATGTGGTTTTAGTAAGACAATGCCATTAGTCACACTGCCAATCAAACAATTCACTTACGAAGAGAAGTTCGAGGAATCGATTATTTCAAAAGAAACAGTCAGTTATCCTCTACGTTGACGCAAGTTAACACCACTATATTTCTTTCTGTTAAGTAAAGTTGGTAATTAACTCCGAATTACCAAGATTACACAACTTGTGGACCAGTATTAAACTTAGTATTGCTAACATTCGACCCAACTTAGGTGGAAGATTGGATTGAACGGATTCATTACTACGAGGGAGCGTTTTTATATTCGCGGAATGGGGGACAAGGGGTGGAAATAAAAAAACCAAATTATTTTTCTTTTTCAATATATTCACCTGCAAGACGGATACATTTTTCACATATTTCAATTAATTTATTTATACCCTCATAAAAAAATGATTTCTCTTTATCTGCAAAATACGTCGAAACTGCCTCCTTGGCTTCATCATCGGCAGTAAATTTTTTACACCGCAGCTCTTTTTTTCATTTTCGGAAACAGGTAATAATCACTCGGGGCCAGGTCTGGGCTGTAGGGTGGGTGATTCACAATTTCGAAGCCCACCTTATGCAGGGCAGCTAACGCAACGCGGCTCTTGTGGATGGGCGCGTTGTCGTGCAAAAGCAGAACATCTTTTTTCAATTTTCCCCGTCTTTTCTCTTTAATGGCTTCTTTTAGTCGCTCTAATATTGAAGCGTAATATTCTCCGGTTATAGAAACACCTTTATCTTTATAATCAATCAACAACATTCCTTCCGAGTCCCAAAATACCGTTGGCATGAGTTTCCCAGCTGATTGTGACACTTTAAATTTCTTGGGAGGTGCTGTGCCCTTTTTATGCCACTGCATGGAGTCTTGTTTGGACTCAGGTTCATAATGATGAACCCAAGTTTCGTCTCTAGTAACAATTCCACTCAATACACCATCCTTGTCTTCATTACAGAGGTACAAAAATGCATGCGAACACTCTACGCGCTGTTGCTTTTGCGGCGGCGTGAGCATTCTCGGCACCCATCTTGCGCTGACCTTAGACATGCCGAGATGATCGTGTAGGATTTTAAAAATTGTTGTATCGGATACTCCAACCATTTCTGCGAGTTGTTTCTTCTTTAGTTGAGCATCTTCGAGTACAATTTGTTCAACTTTTTGGATAAGTGCTGGCGTGGTCACCTCAATGCTCCTGCCCGGCCTCGGGTCGTCTTCAAGGGATTCCTTTCCTTGTTTAAATAAACTATGCCACTTGTACACCATGGTTTTTCCTGGACAAGAGTCGCCGTAAACCAATGACATCTCATTCATTATGGTCGCGACTGATTTTCCTTGCCTGGTAAGAAACTTTATAACGGCACGATATTCGATTTTTTCCATATTTCACTTTTCACTCCTGATTATGTTACTTGGTTGAAGATAGCTGTCTAATAACAATGAAGCTTCGTATTTATACTAATCATGAGTCTCTGCACAGGCCACGCCCCCAATGCGCCTACTCACCCCTCTACAACCCGCTCATTCTGCGAATATAAAAACGCTCCCTCGTATATGCACTCCCATAGAGAATATTTAAATTACGCTATGTTCCTTCAATAATGGTATTAGCTGGTATTATATCGAACTAAAAAATTATCTTAAATTTCTCACCATATCTTTATTTAATGCTTTAGATTTTATTCTGGTAGAGGACGAAGTGTTACTATTGAAAAATACACATTGCTCTTCATAATTCGTTTGTAATTGTTTTATTGCTCTTAATATATATATATATATATATATATATATATATATATATATATATATATCAATCTACAGTAAATTAATTTAACACTACAACAATCTTAGTCAAGAGCCCAATATTTAAATAAATTATTTTGTTATGTAAATTGAAAAATAATTAGGAATATATTGGAAACGCTTACTTTCTTGTTACATGAAATGACACAGCTTGATGGATTATCACATTTTTTCCTTTCTCCTTTTTTCTTTATTGCTTCACACAATTCTCTAAGACAACGTCAAAATAAATTTCATTTCATTCGTTATTATAGAAAAGAAAAAGCCCATTTCACAATAATTTTCGAACAATATTCTTTTAGTTCGGTCAATATATCTACGTAAACCTTGGAACCGGAATAAGGAAATCACAGAATTAGATGACCGACATTGGGCAATAGCATTTACTTCCTCAACAGAATTGTTTACATTTCAGCTATGATGCCGATCAAGACTACTTTTGCATTCTCCGTATGATTTACGATGTGTCATTCAAGTAATAATCCTGACAAGAAAATCTTCGGATAGGTTTAGTTGTTTGGAAACAATTTCTTGTATCACCATGAAATAAAAATATTGGCATCATTTGTTAAGTTGAAGATGTAGGTTTTCCGTTGAATACTTCGGCGGACGGAAAACGCTAAATGAGACGTAATAGAGAAAATAATACAAAAATCTATATGTTCCATGTTGACCTTAATTCTTCTTCGACAGCATCGCGACATATTATTTTAAAAACCTTTAATATTAACACTAGAAGCCTGTCATCTCTTAAATTCTTATATGCGTAACATTATTATCATGTACTTTATTATAACATAAATATTAAAATAAATAGTTTTGTATGATTATCAACGAAACTAACTAAAGTAAATGACTAATTAAATAAAAAAAGAAGGCAAGAAATGACGTCGCTAAGCTGAAACTAACGCAAAACTTTGTTGAAAAAGTGAATTTAAATACTGAAAAAACTAATTTTCACAACCAAAGAATATGTAGAATAAAGATTAGATGCTAGTGACACAATTGTATCAAAAGTTTAAGTGCATTGATAGGCAGAAAAGAAACAAGTGAATAAAAACTTAATAGAAGCGATTAGACGTATATATAGGAAAACGACTAATCAGATAAGGACACAAAATCAACTGCCAGAGGTATTTATAACAACGGAAGGTGTGAGACAAAGGGGTAGCTTAAGTCCGGCTCTTTTCATCATCGCAATAGACGATGTAATTAAAGAAAGCAAAATGAAATTTAAGTAATATACAATGGGATGGCATAGGATGCAACCAGTGAACGCGGAGATATGCATATTCGCAGATGATGTGGTTTTAATAGCTAAAACGGAAGATAAATTAAAGTATAACTTAGAAATATGGAAAGCAGCAGCAAAGAAGATTGGATTAAAGATGAATACAGAAAAAATACAAGTAATGAACAAATAGACATAGTCATTGACAACAGGAAGATAGAACAAACAGACAAATATAGATACCTAGGAACAATACTCAACAGCAGAGGAAATTTGGATGATGAAATAAATAACGGGTTAGATAAGACAGGACAATTATTTAATGCATTGAGGAGGGGATTTCTAAATAATAAACAAATCTCGGAAAAAACAAAAACGACTATATATAAAACGATATATACCCCTACAATAATACACGGTTGCGAGAAGTGGATACTAACAGAGAGGCAAAAAAGCAGATTGCAAGCAGCCGAAATGAGGTGCCTCAGAAGAGTAAAGAACATTACAAGGAGAGAAAGAATAAGAAATACGGAGATATGAAATAAATTGAATGTAAAACCATTAACAGAATTAATAGAAGAAAAGAAATTGGACATCTGGTTAGAATGGGGAACGATAGACAAACAAAAAGAGTATGGGAAGCAAAAGAAACGGGGAAAAACAGAAGAGGAAGGCCGTGCAAGACCTGGAATGAGAATATTAGGGAGATGCTGAAGAGGCGGGGTAAAGCATGGCAAGAGGCTCAGAGTTTGCCTAGAGACAGGAAACAATGGAGGAAATTTGTGAGAAAATAAACAAAACACGCACCTCGGCACCGCAAGGTAGCGGAGGAAGTATTATGATGATGATAGGCAGAAGTACAATTCTTTTAATTTGGTTGGGTCAAAATTTCGTGACAGTAATTTTGAAAGTTTTTAATCAAAATTTTATTTTTGAACTTGAATTAATAGAGCAATTTACGCTCTTTTCCAGAATGTTTTTTTTTTCTATTCTATTAATCAGAAAACATGAGAATGAAAATTCGAAGGTTCCCTGATAATAATAATTATAATTCAAATAGCGGATTGTTGAGGTCGTTGCTTTGTGAAATAGTTTCATTCTTTTGTTACATATACGACGTACTTTCAATTTAAAATCTCGACCTATGTTATGGATAATGCGGCTTAAAGACTTCTCTTGCCTAAAAACTCAATTAGGATTCCCGTTTTCGTAAAATAGTGTATTAAGTATATTTAACGATTTATTCAAAATTAATACCGTTTAAATGACAGGCAAATGGAAAATCGAAAAACCGTCGGAATTATCGGAAGTCATTTCTGCGTCAAATAATGACGGGTGATAGAAAATGAATATATTTCGAAAACCCTAAGCGCAAAAAATTGTGGTTATCACCTGGCGAAGCCGGCTCATCGACTCCAAGGCCAAATTGGCAGGCCCAGTAGTGTGGTGTATTACGAACTGTTGAGGCCTTGTGAAACATTTAATACTGATCGCTGCCGAGAACTAGTTATCAATTTGAACCATGCATTGATAGAAAAACGTCCAGAATGGGTCCGAAAGCATAGTAAAGTGATTTTACAGTACGATAACGCGCTGTCTCATACAGCAAAACCGATCAAGGAAGCCTTGAAAGCACTTAGGTGGGACATAATATCGCATCCGCCGTGCTCTCTAGAAATTGCTCCGTCCGACTATCACCTTTTCGCATTAATGGGACATGCGCATGCCGAGCAGCACTTCGCCAATTTCGAAAAAGTTAGAAAATGTCTCGATGAATGGCTTTGCTTATAGGACAAACAGTTTTTATGGGATGGCATCCCTAAAGTGCCTGAAGGATGGGCAAGATGTATAGAATCGAATGGCCAATACTTTGAATAAATAAATTTTTCCATTTTCTAGAAAATTATGTAATTTTTTTACGAAAAAAACGGTAATAACTTTCCGGTACACCTGGTATATATATATATATATATATATATATATATATATATATATATATATATACGTATACATAAGTATATGAACAAGCAATTTTTTTTGGTAAATTGTTTGAACTATAAATAGCAGAATTTTTGTACAACAGATATTGATATTATAAAGGATCTAAATCACTAAATATGTCACTACATACATTTCTTGTTTTATTAGCAGAATTACACTATGTGATATTAACGTGTTACAAAAATATCAACAAGAATATGAATCGGACTTAAAAGAGACAAGGTTATAACATGTTGTTTTCTTTCTCGCGTTTTTAAAACATCATCAATGCGCCCGCATCTGAGAAAATATGACTGAAAAATGTTTAAAAATTTCAGTAATGCAATAAATTTAGGAAGATATAGTGTTTCAGGAAAGCCGCAAGTTCATTGAAATATAGCAGGCTTTCCAAATATATTACGAATATTTTCTGATTCATTTATGAAAATGGTATATACGACATCTTAAAATAAGTTAAGTACCTACGTAAAGTAATTTATATAATTATAAATCGCTTTTTAAACGACTTCAAAAGCATTCAATTACTGCGGCTTTCGGCAAATAATTAAATACGGTTTTCAACATACATGATCCCTTTTCATGTTATATATAGATGCTCGTTTAAATGTTGGATAGATGAACCATATCCCCGAAAAATTGGCAAGCAACTTCAAAGTTAAAAATTATGAGAAACTACATAGAATATTTTAAAACCAAAAAACGTATACAAGGTAGATAAAAAAACTTGCTTTGGAAAAATATAAAAACTTACAATTATTATTTATTATCTAGGATTATTTTTGCATTAATTTGTGTCAATATAAACCGTACTGGTTCATTAAAAGAAAACATTATCATTCATAAAAGTAATTGAATTCTAGGTACCGTTTCTGCTTTTGTAATGGGTGTCCCAAAATTAAAGCAAGATTTGAATTTGTCGCCATTTGTGCAGTAAAGTGTTGGCAACCCTAGAAAAAAACAATTCCACAGCTGACAGTTTAGGGTTAGTAAAAATGGAGCGTTACACGATAGAACAACGTGTCTTCATTATTGAACAATATTTCAAAAATAATGAAAGTTTGGCGGCCGCAGTTCGAAAATTTCATACAAAATATGGTCGGAATAGTGTTTTAACTTCATCAACTGCGAAGAGACTAATTGAAAAATTCAGGGAAACTGGATCCGTTGGAGACGCCAAACACACTGGTCGTCCAAAAACAAGCCGTTCAAATGTCAATATCGAAGCAGTGCTTGAGAGTGTCGGTGACAATCCAGGAACCTCAATTCGAAGAAGCTTTCTACAGGGTATATTCACTAAAGATCTGTGTCTGCGTGCTTACAAAATTCAATTAACACAACAACTGAAGCCTAATGACCATGCACAGCGAAGAGAGTTCGTTGAATGGATTATTGAACATCAACAAGTGGATGCTGATTTTTCGAACAATATCATCCTAAGCGATGAAGCGCATTTTCACCTTGATGGCTTTGTTAATATTTTTGCCACACATTTATAGTTGTCATAAAACAATCGATAACTAAACTATTAAAAAGTAATTGCTATTTATAGTTTAATGTCTAGCAATGGCCGTCCATCATTCCAAATGTTGCTTTGGAACATTCAATGAAACGTCGGATATATTTAACTATGATTGTCCTTAAGGACCTTGCAATATTCTAGCTTACTACTAATACTCTATTATACTAGATTACTATATACTAAATCACGAAACTAGCTATACGCCGATAAAGACGAAAACTTTATAGCTGTAATACTCAAGTTATGACAGTGGAGTAAAATGCTTTCAACCTGATACACAGGTGGTGGTCTGAGCTGGAAGTCATTCATTAATTTACATTCGAAAAGCTAAGAGTTTCAAGAAAATAACTCTTATTTAATAATAATAATTCATGTCTTTACATCCACAACAATCTAACGTCAATTACAGGGAGCATTGGCAGACTACCAGTTATTATTGCGTCTGCGCTTTTGGCGCGACTTAGAACATTTGGTTATTAGTATTCGCTTAAACGAGAAAGGGAAACCACGAAAAGCTTTCCCGGGCAACAGACCCTCGGATTCGATCTCGAGATTCCCGTCATGATATGTCAGTAACTCAGAATTGCTAGTTCGTTTTGGCAGGTTTAACATGAAATGAAATATAAACTAAGATTGACTCAACACTTGACAATAATGTTCATTCGTTCCCTATAATAATAAAATGACCTATAGAATTTAAATGTGAATATACATACATATATACATGATAATGAACATACTCCAAGGCCATAATTAGCCAAGATCAATTACATCATTAAAAGAGTTGGCAATGTAATATTAAATGATTGATGTAGTGCTGAGATTAGTGTGTGTCGAAAGATGCGAGATAAAGAGGTAAGATAACCTGACTATGTACATATACAGAGTGCTGGAAAGTGTGTCACTAACTTTGAAGATATAGAACCTAGACATAAAGCATTTTACGTTTGTTCCAATTTTCTATTATATGCCAATAAACAACCAAAGAAGGTTATTTATGAACAAACAAGCAAATAAGTTAAGTGAAACGTTTAAAGAGCCCTCGCTTCATTTTACAGTAGCCATGTCTCTACTGCTGTCATTTTGGAAATCTTTCGAAAGTTCTTACATTGCTTCGGATTTGGTCGCATCCATGTCGTAGCTGCTCTGAAACGAAAAGAGGGCACTTTGAACATCTCATGTGACTTTTGTGCTTCTTCTGTTTGTCTATAAATTACATTCTTAGCCTGTTTGTATAATATATAAAATTGTTAAATGTTTCTCTAAGTTCATTTGCGAACCAAAATTTATTAAAACTTTTATGCATATATTCGGGTATACTGTCACTCTTCAAAGTTTGAGACATATTTTTTAAGACCCAGTAATAAGCTCTCTATAGAATTGGCATGATAATTGTTAACAATTTATGGACGATGTCAAAAACCTAAGCTGTTTGGTGCTTATCTAGCACAATCTTTCTGAATTTTTACATCGCTTCTTTATAATTGATGTCACCCGAATTTTTAACTACGCATCTGAATAAAACAGCAGATTAGTCAGTGGGTAGAAACTATACCCAAGTACTTTGAAAAAGGCACAATCAATTCCAACGGCTGAGAAGGTAGTAGCTGTTTTTATGCACGTGGAAATATTCGTTAACTACCTTGAAACAGAAGGAAGAAAAGTATAGCGCATAATCATTAGACAAGTTGAATTCTCGAAAACAAACGACTATATTTACCGAACAATGAAATTTTGTTCCATAACGACTCACTTCGTCATTAATTTTGTGCTGTTTTAAAAGTCATAATAATCGCTGATGTAACATAACTATATTGTTTGGACGTGTTGGCAAAATTTATAAAAAAAAATTGAATTTTAAGAGCAAGCTACGGATGAACAATAATAAATCTTCGCAGGACGTTCTTTTTTTGGAAGTTGTTTAAATATTATATAAATTATACTAGCTAAATTTAACCAATATTGTTATGGCAAAGGATTTAACACAATAATATATACAGGTTTTTGTAAGCCATAAAAGAAAGAATACCTGGTTTCCATTAAAACAACTTGTTTATGTATCAAAATTTTTATTATTTGATCATCTCCCATATATTTCCGTACTCAAAACTCACCCCAAATTTTAGTGTGCGATAAAATTTTCTTAAAGCACCGCATATTTACGATTTGCTTATGGTTCCTGCCGAGTAGAATCTGAGCTTTTTCTTTATCTTTTTTGCCATAGTAAAATATGCGATATCTATGCAAACAGGTTTCATTTTATACGCAATTGCTATTCTTGAAAGTGAATTTGTTTTCTAGAATCACATTAACTTTTATGAAATAAATCCTTTGAAAAAAGCGATTTAAATTTGTTATCTACGATACATTAGTCATAGTAAGTGAAACTAAAAATTCTATTTACGCTATTATCGCAATATATTTTGCACTACACACGTGAAACTGTTCTAAAATATAAATGTGCTCTATGAACTTTATCGTTTACCTTGTAAATAAAATAAAAATCTGTACCCAACACTTAAGAAGTGGCTACATGCTCCCAATTCCAAATTATAAATATTTGAATGGATTACTCTTCACATTGGACTAATTTTAAATAAAATATTTCGGTATTCTAGAGCCGTCCACTTTTAGAATACGCGTTATTTACATCTTTCTATATAAATATTTAAACAGTTTGATTTCGGAGACGAAGGAACGACTCGCTATTATTTAAATGGATTCTGTGTAAACAAGGTAGAATAAGATTAGACAAAATCGCAAAATTTTTATTGAGAATTTTTGTGAAAGAATTATTTTGTTTAACTTACATTGCATTATTCATAAGTTTGTGAAGAGCATAAAACCACATGTTACAAGAATTACAAATACATTTTTGTTATTCCATCTGCGTCGTATATCAGAATATGCATTTCTGCTAACAAAGTAACATTGCTTTAGAAATATGCATATATAGGTTGTTTTTTTAAGAGCTTGAGAACTTAAAATGATAATACAGGACAGAATTATTGTCGGAATGAAATTTTTTTTATTATAATCTGGTAGATAATTTCATGGCATTTATTTTTTCCAATAAATCTGGCCGTATGGCGTCAATGGTGGTTTCAATATTGGCTACTAATGCTTCAAGAGCTGCTGGTTTGTCGGCATAAATCAATGACTTAACATAGCCACATAAAAAGTAATCCAGAAGCGTTAAATCGCACGAACGAGAGGGCCAGTGAAGCAAGTTGCGCCGTCTTGTAGGAACTAAATGTCGTCGATGTTTAGGTGATTAATTTTTGGAAACAAACATCCAGTCAGCATGGCCCGATAGCGCTCGCCATTTACCGTAACGGCAACTCCTTCCCCATTTCGAAAGAAATAAGGACATATGATGCCGCCAGCGTGTAAACCGCACCAAACAGTCAAATTTAATGGATGTAATGGTGATTCGGTAACGGCTCACAACATGTGAGGCGTGGTTTCAACGATTCAAAAGTGTTGATTTCGATGTGCTAGACAACGAACGTTCTAGTACACCGAAAAAGTTTGAAGATGTGAAACTGCAGGAGTTTTTGTACGAAAACCCAACACAAACCCAAAAATAATTGGCAGAAGCGTTAAATGTTGCGCAAGAAATGATTAGCGATCGATTACGAGAAATGGGGAAAATCCCAAGATAGGAAAACGGGTACCACATTGATTGAATGAAATCGAAAAATCGTCTGTGAAATGCTGCTTCAAAGGTATAATCGGAAGTCATTTCTGCATCAAATAGTGACGGGTGATGAAAAATTGACTTGTCTAAGTATTTTGCAATTAATTTTCTCAACTTACTAAGATATATTAACTTTTCTTGAGGTTCAAATTACAATTATATTTTTTATATCTGCAATAAAATGAATAAACAATGCTCGATTTCTAAAAATAACAAAACAATATCTATATATTAGATATGTGATACGATTCACAATTTATTAACCAAAATGCATTTCCACTAATTTGTTTTTTTACTTTTATTTATAAGTGTATCAGCACTCCTATCTTAGAGAAATTGCAATGCGTGTTGTAACCTAAATACCATGGATTATTCCATTGAGTGCCATTAATTGTTCCAAGCGAATAGTTTTCGTAACGATTCTGGACAGTACTTAAAGCTTACGGTATGACAAGAGGTATATTAAATATGTTTGAACATGAACAACAAACATATTACAGAACATTGTTGTTAATAATTCTAGAGTCATTAAATGCAGCAGTTTGATATGATATTAAATTATGTAAGGATCCTATGTAAATGATATAAATAAATATAAATGTAGTTTTACGAAACGTGTGGTAATAAAAATAATATTTTGTCTAATTTCAAGTATGATTTAAAGAGATATTTCTCTAATATATTAAAATACAGAATTTTATTTTAGTTTTACGACTGTTTGGAATAACGTCAAGTTACTACTTTAGTCAACGTCTGCAAAAAAAATAAACTAAAGCTCATTTTGTTGACAGCACATTTACTTCGACTTTCTTAACTTTAATTGTTTGGAAGTGGTGCCTAACTGCAGCGATTATATTTTTAAAAGATGTATTTAAACACAGAAACTAATCAATTGATAGGTATTTTAGTATCTTGAATTTTTTTTAACAGACTATTCTTTTAAATTTTATTGACTTTTAGAAAATCAACTAACCATAATAGAAAACTTTCGATTGTAACATTTTTCTACTTATCTACCAAATTCGACTTCAATTTGTTCATTACTTGGTGCTTAATAAAGTGTGTAAAGAAAAAACGAGTTTTGTGAAATTAGAATATCGCAGTGTCTTAAATTTTTGACAAAGGAACAAGATTCTCGTTAAACAACTCAGGAACGAATGATCTGTCCTATTTTAGAAGGCAATATGGGTCAAAATAGTGTCGGTGAAGTAGCGAATCAATTAAAGATGACCAGGAAGCGTGAAGTCCTTGGACGCAACACAACCAATCCTTATGTTTGCACGAAAGTTTAAAGAACGGTTCTCAAAGACCGTCATTTGAAAGTTTCTATCATTGCTAAAGTACTAAATATATGTGAACCTAGCGTTTTAGTAATTCTTTATGATAAACTAGTGAGCAAAATTTCAGTAAGATGGGATATAAGATTGTTGAAACCCCAACAACAACTTCTTAAGTAATAACCTTCTCAAAACAACACACGCTGACTTTTTCCTTAACTTAGCGGCAGGCGAGGAGACTTGGGTGCATTATTGGGATCTAAAAACAAAATTAGAGTCCTCGAAATGGGTCTCCAAAGGTTCTTTGTCCTTAAAGAAATTGTTATGTTGAATCCATGCCAAAGAGAGTTGCAATAACAACTGTTCTCTACAGTAATACTTAACAAAATTACGTACGACTATTGACCAAAAACATCCAAGTTTGTTCATAAAGAAGACATCCTTCTGCATGACAATGCACATGTTCAGAAGGCAACTAAAGTCTAATCTATCTTCTGCGAGCAACTTTTGAGCTGGACCATTCGCTAAGTGCACTGACGATGTTTGACCGTCAACAGCTACCTTAAATGAGAAGAAAAGTTACTAAAAGACTTGTCAAGAAGCGGACTCGTACCCAAAACAAATGTAGAGCAACAAGAAAATTGATTAAGGGACGACAATAAATTTATTTATTTAATTTACCTATGTTATCGTTTAAACGATTTCTATTGATAAAAATAGTTTAGACAACAATGCAACACTTTTCAAAAGTATATCACATCAGAATTTTAACATATAATTAAGGATGAAAAATATACTATAGCATCTAACTTATGGTCACGACATTCTAATGATCCCTTTATGATTAAAGAAGTGCTACAAAGAAAAATATATCAATCAATAAATGTTATTTATTCGCTTCGGTAAAATGCAGAAATCGATGTTATTTCTAAATCTTCAGCACAAAAACCTAAATTCACTTACGTTAAAATATATACAATTAAACTTTAAAGGCACAATTTCCTTCTCGTATGTAACGAAAAATTCTGAAATACTTTGAATGAATGTATGTTGAACTTTATTTAATATGAACACTGGTTAATAATATCTTATATACAGAAAGGAAAAACAGAAAGTAAACGGTTATTTTATAATCGAACCAGACAACTTTTGTATAGACTGATTTAGCATTTAAAAGGTTGAATTCGTTCCCAATATTTTTCATCAAAGTTGTTCATTATATTTTTAAATCGTATTAGCATAAAAAAAACCAATTGCTTTTGAATTGGGAGCTTCTGTATTCGATAAGAACTCTATTTTCCATGCGAGATCTTTAATAAAGCATATGCTTTCTAGAACTTTTTTTGCTATTAGCTTTATTTCATGTTCTATCAACAATAACTTTGTGTGTATTTCGTAAGTATATTAGATTACTCTTTCATGAGCTAAACAATACCTTTAGAATAAAAATCAGAGAATCTCAGACAATCGTATTCGATAAATATTTACTTTGTAGAAGAACCCTTTTGAAGTTAATAATCAGAGATAGAAATTTAATTTCTTAGCCAGAAAGAAAACCTGTAACTATATCAGTGGATGTTTCAAACAATATTAAGAACGTATAATTTTTACGGAACAAATGTAGTGTACACACTTTTCTAAAAAAAATAGTACATGTAGATTGAATAAATTAATTTAATTTTATCAAATTACAGCAAACGAATTCACCCTTGACTTTTAAAAACAATTGTTTCTATTATGAACGTGCTTTAGATTTAGGAGGGCATATTTTTAATGAATGGACACACTCCATAAAGTTCAAATGTACCATTAAAAAAGTAAAAAATAAACAAAAAATTCAGATGTAGACATTTATTTGTTTGTGCCTTTATTTCAAAGAACATTTATAAAAGGAAATACATACGCGGAAAAGCTCTAAAACTTCGTGCTAATGTAGTCCTTACGGGAATGCATTTTATGCTTCAGCTCCACTTCATAATAAAATGTCATAAAAACCCATTACGCTCTCAATTTGGGAAATTACCAAATGAAGTATGCATAATTACACGTAGAGATATCGTTTATGTGAAATATTCTTCCCCTGGCTATATAAATACAAAATATATGTGGCAAGTATAAAAAGTTTAAAACGCAAAGCTCGAAGAACTAACAGACTCCTTTTCTCACTTTTATAACTTCTTAATTAGAAAGTTCGGTAAAGTATCTTCATTAATTTGTTTAATGCACTGTTTATTCTAATAAATTTACATAAATATAATTATATTTATGTGAATTACTTAAAAGAAAAATTGTAAATTGATGGTTACCACAATATTATTTAATTTAATGCTATTATAATGTACAAGGTTTTCCAATAAGAGTGATATGATTTCTTTAAAAAAACACACTTATTGTTAAGAAAATTCAAAAGTTTTTTATTTAATGTGAAGTACAATCGATACAATTAAGTTCTAAATAAAACGTCATTCAAATGGCCTTCACGACTTCTTCTGCAGCAACGAATTCGATGAACCCAATTTTCGAGCACTTTTTCCACTAAATCTAATCGTATGTCATGAATGGCACGTTCAATATTGACTTGTAAAGCTTGAAGAGAGTCTGGTTTATTTTGATAGACTAATGACTTCAAATAACCCCACAAGAAATAGTCTAATGGTATTAAATCACAACTTCTTGGACGCCATTCAATATCATAATTTCTTGAAATAATCGAATCTCCAAACTTTTCTCGCAATAATTCATTGCTGTGTGGCACGTAGTGTTGGATAAATTTATACTCACATTAAAGCATATTAAATTGTCCTTAAAACAGCATATTTCTTTTTTTTAATCTGATGAATAATTTTGAAAAAATATATAAAGTCAAAAGTTTACAGTGGGCCGATTTCTATGCACGCAAGTGTAATAACACCGTACAATGCTTTATTTTATATACTTGCAATATCAAGTCCGTTTTCAAAAATGCTCTCTCTGATATTTGAACTTCCATTGCAGTAACCGAAACTTTAATTCTACGCTATACTAACACCAAACCTTGAATTGCGTTTACTAGGTTTGGTGTTTTTATTTCACGAAATCTACCAGATAATAAATCAACTTCAATAGATTCTAAATACCAACAAAATTGTTTCCACAAAAATTTTACTTGATAATGTGATGATACATTCTCCCTATATACAACAATTGGCCATAAATAGGCTTTAGGTACTTTTTTCTTTAGCCAAAAAGTTTGCAAGCATATATCAGCAATTATTTTAAATACCATCAAAACTACAAAGGTCTCGTCATCACCCAGAATATTTATAAAAGCTGACAGTACTTAAATTATTGCATTTCATGATTGTTTTCAGGTTTATGGAGATTACATAAAAAAAACTATTAATATTTAAATGCTGGTCCTCTGTGGAGTATTATAGGAAATGAAAAATGAGTTTTCTTAACACTTTTATTTCCATGTTCACGCAGAAAAGTACACACATATATTCAAAATGAATTTGACATTAATATATATTAACATATATTACTTGGTTCAGTAACGAACGGTTGCCCTAATTAAAATGCTTTACATAAATTTTAAAAAATACTCTCTTAACTGTTATGCTATATTTGAAAAGGATACGAGGACCATATCTATTATGTGATTATATAAAAATAAGATTACATTAAAAAGTTTTTGCTATATTATTCAGTATAACACATAAAACATAATATATTAAACACAAGCAAAAAAGCAAAAAACATACTTTTTTCGTTTTATATGTTAATATATAATTACAAAAGATATTAGAACATGTCATTAATTCGTTCATGAATTATGGACAGGAAAGATTAATTTTTCTGGCATAACCCTTTAAAATTCATTAAAACTTTTATATTTTACACTCTGACTGAACAATTTATGAGCGTTTTTATGTATTTTTCTGTGATATTTAATTTCAATTTTTGCAAATGAACGGTGATTGAATATTTCTAAAATAAACAGGAATTGATATCCTGATATAAAAATACACAAGATGGTTTGTATACTTACAGATTGTAATCGTATGTGTGGGGGGTACTATAAGTTATGACAAATAAGAAGATAAATAAAAATTTATTGAACAATTTACAATCATTGTTCGTGCTTGTTATGTATTTAATTGTATGTTTTTAGCAAATTAAGGTGCGAAATAGTGTTTCCGCATTTGGAAGATGAGTAATAATTGAGTTTCGGTAGTAATGGTGATTCATTATGATGTACTTTTTCAATTGCGATTTTTTGACAGATAAAGCGTGAGTCGTGTCAAACTTTTACGCTATTTTAGTTAAGTATTGTGTGACATTTTATTATGGGGAGACTCAGCACGTCACAGCGTCTACAAATTATTCAATCTAATTACGAAAATCAGTGTTTCACGAGAAATGTGTTACTTAGAGCAACTTGTGATCTATGTAAGTAGGCGGCCCACTGAACGGACAATTCGCTATATCATCGAAAAATTTGAAATGTAATTGTCATTATTGGATAATAAGTGACCAAATAGACCACATCCAGCAGTGAAGTCATCGGTCACCCGTTATGGCGCCATGATAACAGACAATTTGCTCACTGAAAATGAAGGCCGTAATGTCGACGACATTTGGTTTCACCGTGACAGCACTACTTGCCACACAGTCCGTGCGAGAACACTTTAGTGAACATTTAATTTCACATAACGTCACGTGGACCTGTGCAGTGGCCGGCTAGATCATGTGATATCACACCTTTAGACATTTTACTTTGGGGCTACATAAAGTCCAAAGTCTACATGGATAAGTCATCTACAATTGGGTAATTAGAAGCCAACATTACTGGCGTTATTCCCCAAGTACCTCTTGAAATGCTCGAACGCGTTATCGAAAATTGGAACTTCAGAAATGGTCCATTCTGAATTAGTTAGGCACAGTTACGGCCAATGTTTGAAGGAAATTATTTTTAAAAAATAAATGCCAAGAATGGTTCTTTTGTATAATAGTAAAGAATATCCGATAAAATTGAAGTTTTTATTTTTTTAAAATTTTTTAAGAAGTATCTCCAAATGAATCACCCCTTACAAGCATTAGAAGCATGAAATATTGTAAACTGTAATCGATATTAGTCAAAAAAGTGAACAAAAATGTTTCAAATTAAGTTATTATATACAAGGATATAGTTAGTCAGCAATAATGGAGAAAAGCTTCAAATAACACACTTCTATAAGGAAAATCATTTTGTGAATTGGACTATTTGGTGCGTGCTGATTAAAAATCTAGTCTCCATTTCTTGTATAAAATCATATAACGAATGCGGAAAAACCTTATTTCCCAAAGCATTTGACCTTTAAAGCATTACAAAATTTCACTAAGTCATGGAAGAGTAAGAGTGTTTATTATTTGTACAAAGATTGCACAATATTTAATTACTCTGGGCTGTTGCTATAAACGCTTACGAGCAGTGCGTAGACAGAGAGACAATCAAAGTGAATCCGTAATGTAAAAAGGCAGTGTTTTGGAATTATTTACAGTATTATTTCAGTTCCGTCTAGTTTCATGTTCGTCAGAAAGAAGCTGCAATAGCCATAAATTTAAAAATTGTTATTTTTTCTTAAACTATAGAATCAAAAACAAATAACAAGAATACAGATTAAAGAGGTTTCAACATAACAATAAAGACGGAGCAAATTAGAATTCAAAACAATGGGGAAATATATTTATTTAAGAGACTTAATAAGTAACACATGCTAAGAAGTAAGAGATGTAAACTTAAGCATAGCAAAAGGTGATAAATGTGCTACAGGATTGCATAACGTACTCAAACCAAAGAAGTTTAACTTGACGACAAAAATTAGTCTATCCAAGTCATTACTCAGAGCAATTTTAATGTACAGAAGCAAGACATTTGTTACGAATAAGAAAGTATAAAATATATTAGAAACATTAGAGAGGAAGATTTTACGCAAGATTGATGGTGAAAAGGAGATAGAAATAATACGAGAAAGAAGGATCAGTATAAAATTACACGACCACTTTGGTAAACCAAAAATAAGCGAGGTAATGATGTCCAAAAGTTTTCATTTGGAAAGAATAAGTATAGAAAGATTTGTCAAAAATGTTGTATGGAAGGAATCTGTAGGGAAAAGGAGAATGGCAAAACCCAGGAACAAGTGGAGAGAAGCAATCGTGGAGGATTTAGAAAAAGAGGAGATATGTAATAGAATGTAAAAGAAGGGCAAATGACTGAAAAAAAGTAAGATAAAATTAAAAAGCTATGGCCTGAACAAAATGGCCTGAACAAAACTACATACGAGTATAAAACTAATTCTAAGAAAAGTATATTTTGTTTCTGATGAATAAAAATAATTTAAATTTGTAGATCCTTCTGCACTATACATGGATAAATTAATGGTTATTATGTGTACAACCAGAGCTTTGTTATCAAATATTTTACACACTATTTTAATAATCTTTATCATACTCTGTTAGTAAACAAATAACATTCATTCATTTTCTAACAAAAACACTTAAAGCGGAATCCCTCATCTATTTTCATTTAACAATCAGCTATTTAATTGCTTGATATGCGTTTTAAGTGAGACATTGAGTGCTAATTTTCTATTTCGGTATATCTGTTTATATGTCAGCAAATAATAATAAACAGTAGTGTAAATGAAGGAAAAAGAACCAAGTGTCTCTACGTAGTATGGAAATGTGAATTTTATAATACATTTCACAGGATTATTTGTCACTAATACTTACAAGTGTAGCGGTAAACCTAAAGCCCGTCGTAATGGATTAACCTGTTGTCCCAAGTTATTTAGTAAATAGCTTACGAAATTCTCGTTTAGCCGATACATTTGTTTAAATGTATTAACCGTTTCAAAGAAATTGTGCGGATGAGTAGATGTCTTGGCTCGAATCACGTATAATTATTAATAAATAATCATTGCTTTATCAAATATATTATGAAATAATAATGTATGTATATGAATAATTATGTACAAAGTAGTTATATCCTGACCTAAAAGGAAAGATATTAAAAATAAATTTTGCAGTAACTTTACTGAAAAATTTGACAAATATTGACAAGTTGTAGTGGATGAAGGATACATTTTAAAGGCGAGGTTATTGCTATATGATTAAGATGTGTTATAAGTATTAAATTAGGTAAATTGTTGTCTAAAATAATAATTAAAGCACACAATTACTTATAGAACTTGGATATACAATACTACGCAAAAGAAAGGAGCACCTTCTTGAATTTTACAAGAAACGATTATAGAAGGATAAATAATAATCTTACACAAGTTGAACTTTTTTTGAATGTCTATAACCCAACACATATCGATATTTAAACATAAACAACTTAAATTTTCAACATTTTGTATGATCACCTTTAGTTTTTATGATATCCTATATTCTTCTTGGTAGGCTTTCCTTTAATGAATTAATGAAATTTTCAGGAATATTGTACCAGTTTCTATAGTATGTTCCACAGTTGATTCTTGTTCTTTGACCCCCTTTCACACTTTTTTCTGTAAAGATAATCCGACTTGTGCTCAATAATATTCAAGTCAGGACTTTGAGGTGACCATATCATAGTCTGCAATACCCCATTTGCTTCCTGCTGTGTTAAATAGATTTTCACAAGTTTTGAGATATGCTTGGGATAATTATCTTGCTGCAGAATGAAATTATTGCCAATAAGTCGCTGAACTGATGGTATGGCATGTTCTTCTAATAGCGTTCTGTATTTCTCACCAGTTAATCTACATTTTATTTTTACAATTTCACCCACACGAGCTACCGAAATACAACCCCGAATTTGGATATTGCCTCCTCCATGCTTTATGGTAGTGTGTAAACATGGTTCCAATAACGATTCACCAGGGCGTCGTTTCACGCATTGACGTCTGTTCGTTCCAAATAGTTGATATTTAGATTCGTCAGTCCACAGTACTTGTCGTCACTCATTATATCCCCAAGTTTCGTGGTCTCTGGCATATTTTAAACGTTTCCCTCTATTACTCACAACCGCGCATCCCCTCAGGCCTGATCTGAGTAAGTATCGCCTTACTGCTAAAGCATGTACCGAAGTACCAGATGTTCGCGCAAGATATTGAGCTAATTCTGCGCTAACTTTCGTACGATTTCTTAAGGAACTATCTTTCAAAAACTGTGCATCAGCTTTTCTGAGCTTTTTGGACGTTCACTCTTTGGTCTATCACTTACACTGCCGATTTCAGTCATTCTTTTATTGTTTCTTGCACGGCATACCATCACTATCTTCGATATTTTCACTTGACTATAATCCTTTTGATGTAAAACAATAATTTTATTTCTGTCTAGTAATGCTATTCTAGGCATTTTCTGTCAACTATAACAATTTACAGCTTACAATTTTTTCTTAAAACGTAAATTTCACTCGTAGACGCGCTTTTTAAGAATCTAAATAAATTCTATTGTGGAACCGCTCTGTATTGTTTCTACCACTGAATTAAAAACAAAACCTTAAATATAAATAACTCTCCCTTGAAATTTTATTGCAGAGCATTGTGGTACAATAAAATTTATTACTTTAATCCTCTTATCAGGCGGTCTACCTCACCCCTACGCGGAAGTATGATATAACTTGGAAATTTCCAGTGATTATATTTCTCTCAATAAGTGAATCGTTTTTGGAAAGATGGATTAAGTATTATAAATTAAATTAACCTAATAATTATTAGTTAAAAACGTTTTAGTAAATAAGTTTTGGAAAATATTGTTAGGTGCTTCTTTCACTTGCACAGTACTGTATATTGGAGAATAAAAAGTAAGTGATAAAATAAATGCATAGATAAACAATGTTATACTTTAGTATTTATATAAATGTAGTGAGATTACAAATTATTAAAGTGATATGAGAATCACAAATGTCACATGAAAATATTAAATTTAATTAAAATAATAAATTATATCAAAGTACACGTATGTATTAAATTAAACGGAATCTATTGACAAATATATACATAAATTGTTAAATATATAAAAAATATATTAAAGTAATATAAATAGGAGATAGACAAAAAACGATACAATTTGTTTATTTTAAACATTTATATACACGAGCTAGAGAAGATATTGAAGTAGTCGATTTTTATTATAGTCTTAAGTAACATGTAATAAATCTTCGTAAATAAATAAATAAGTAAATAATAAGTGTAAATGTTTCTAGAGACTGTGGTTAACAAAAGGCGAGAAAACCCTTACCACATCAATACCTAATAATAAATATCCTGTAATTTCCTTAGATAATTGCGCTATATATGAAAATAATACTTCGAATACTTTAATGTATAATACACATAAAAATCTTTAAAGAAATCAATATTTAAATATATTTGCTAATCGAATGTAATATCCCCTCCCCTGTTGTGTAATGGGAAATATTGATACATTAAGTAATATTGTGTCATCAATGAAGTTGACTGGGCAGCAAGTCTTGCTAAGAACCATTGAAAAAGTAAAATCATGAAGAATATATTAAAAATATGCTTTTAGCTTTGCTATCTTCGAAAATAAAATTATTTACAAACGTTTACAAAAACTTACAAATTAATCCTAAATATTCAATTTAATGTACAAAAACAAACGATATTGCATTTAATTTTCTAGTTACTTGAGAACGTATCAATTATTCTCTAAATGCACAAAAAAGGTAGAAGTTACTAGAGCTTGACCTAACGCAAACATTTATTTAAAGCTTGTTAATAAATACATTACACAATTTTTATTATTCAACAACACTGCAATTTATTTACTGTTTGTAGTCTCAAATCAAAATAAATGAATTTTTTTTGTAATAATATATTGCAATTAACTGTACAAAGACAGAAAAGAAAATGCAAACGTCATGACAGAGATAATACATATATTACATATGTGTTAAAACATATTCCTACACATCATATTCATGCTGTAGAGAACCACGATTTATATATTCAAATATACTGTATGGTTCTATGTCAATTAAGAAATCATGAACTCTTTTTTTAAATATTGAGAATACCTTAATTTTCTTTAATGATTTCGGTAAACTATTAAAAAGTTTAACGGAAAAGCAGTGAAGTCCACTCTCTGTCAGGGTTAGGCGGTGTTTAATTAAGTATTTGTTATTTTCAATTCATCTGTAAGGTACTAAAGCTTTTGGAGCAAAAAAAGAAATGGTTGTTGCAATATACAGTTATGTATTATCCAATTTTTGTGTACCTTGTAATTCTACAATTGTAATTCTGAAGTTGAAAATTCACGTGTATATTAAACCGAAATGAAAACAAATTTAGAAAACATTCCCTATATTCTGAACGCGAAAGTTAGGAAACAATTGTTTACTGTTTTCATATGTGGTACTGCTTTATTACATTGCATATTATCATCGGTCCTTTTTTGTTAAATACTCAATGTGCTATATAGTAGTAAAATAATGATACTATTTTATTATTTCTATAAGTTGTTTTCTCCAAAATGCAAAATTAATTTGATGTATATATATATGTCAATATCAGCAGATAAGAGACAAAATATTTACACAAAAATACGCAGCTAAAAATTTCATTGAAAAATTTATTATTTTATTATTCAGGATTTCAAGCATTTAATTACACGCTTGTCAAACTACTTACGTCCAAATTAGTGTCCCTATCTCTTCGTATGTCACCCAAATCGAATCAGACAATTTACACACAAATGCAAAACCTATACTGTTTGTGCATGACCACGCATTTAGTCGCAGCAACTTGCTCAGGAAATTAACCGGCCAGACCGCGAATCTGTCGTTTCCGATTCCTGTCGTGGAATAGACCTCAAATGACTAAACTGTTTGCCAAGAATATACATCATATCAACACATATCATGGTAAAGTGTATATCGAAATATGAAAGATTATACATAAAATGTGGTATGGCTAATATTATCGCTAAACGATATATGTAAATATATGTATATACGTATATATTTTTTATTTTAAAAAAAGTTTGATTCTGTTTGTATCTCTTAGCTCGAAGTCTATGTTCTGAAATAAAAATGCCAAAAAACAAAATAACTTGAATTTAATATCAGTAGAATATAAATAAAATGTTAACAATTATAGAAATATTTGTTATCATTACACTTGATTATTAAAATTACTTAGACAGTCATTTTGAGCCTGTGGTTGATTAACTTAATCACTGAAGGTTGATATATAACCCCTTTCCACATTAATTTTCGTATTCTGTATACGTATTTCGATAACTAAGTTGTCATCAAACAAAACGATCTGTAGAAAGCTGGTATAAAGAACATTCGGGAAGTTTGGGAGTTTGGGAGGCCCATCCGCCTTGGCAAATGCACGTTAATGAAGAAAGAAGGACACCAGAGAGCACAATATTGATGTTGAACTTGAAATTGTAAACAAAAATTTAAAGATTGCATTCTGAAAAAAATATTGGCAGCGGGCATATGGTTTATAACAAAGGAAACGTCAGGCTCCAACCATAAAAATATGAAAGATGTGGTTTCGACAATTCAAAAGTGGTGAACATTTCCTTGTGCAAGACAGTGAACGTTCTTGTAGACCGACAAAGTTTGATGATGCGAAACTGCAGGAGTTATTGAGTGAAGACTCAACCCAAACTCAAAAGCTAGCTGAGCCGTTAAATGTGGCCCGAGAAACGATTATCGATCGATTACGAGCAATGGAAGGAATCCAAACGATGGGAAAATGGGTGCCACATCAATTGCATGACAAGCAAGTGGAAAATCGAAGAATCGTCTGTGAAATGCTGCTTCCAAGATATCATCGGCAGTAATTTCTCCATCGAATAGCGACGGGCGATGAAAAATGGATTTATTTCTAAACCCTAAGCATAAAAAATTATGGTATCACCTGGTGAAGCCGGTCCATCGACACCAAAGCCAAATCGTTTTAGTCGTAGCATGGTGTATTACGAATTGTTGAAACCTGGTGAAACAGTTAATAATGATCGCTACCGACAACAAATTACTAATTTGAAAATTTAAACGATGCATTGACAGAAAACGTCCAGAATGGGACCGAAGACACGGTAAAGTGATTTTATAGCAGATAATGCGCAGTCTCATACAGCAAAACCGGTCAAGGATGCCTTGAAAGCATATGGATGGCACGTAATATCGCACCCACCGTATTCTCCAGAACTTGCCCCGTCCGACTATCATCTTTTCACATCAGTGCGATACGCGATTGCAAAGCAACATTTCGCCAATTTCGATTAAGTTCAAATATGGCTCGATGAATGGTTTTGCTCAAAGAATAAACAGTTTTCTTGGGACGGCATCAACAAATTACCTGAAAGATGGGCATGATGTGTAGAATCAAGCGGCCAATACTTTGAATAAATAAATTTTTCCATTTTCTTGAGAATTTTGTAGTTTCTTATACGAAAATACCGGTACACATGCAGCGTTTTTTTGACATTAGTTAAGGAAAACATATTTTGACATGAGTAGTAGTCAATTTTTATTAGTTTAATAACTTAGAGATAAACTACGATCCAATTGAATCTCATAAATCATAGTAAAATACATATGTTCGTTTCATTTTACTCGTAAAAATGTTTTTAAAGAACAATACAGATTATATATATATATATATATATACATATGGCCTATATGGCCTGTTAGCTAAATTTTTTTTGCAGTCTACACAGTGTAGATCGTTTACAGCAAAAAAGCGGCAAATACTGAATCCTGTTTCATAGCTGTATCTCTACTCTTTGATGGTTTTCACTATGGTGGACTGCTAACTCAACATTAATTAGCAGGCTATGTCGGCTTTAATAGAAAAAATATAGGCAAAAAGTCCGCCTTCAAGAATTATTTGCAGCATTTATACACGTATCCAGAGTACCCTGCTGACCTTGTAGGGGTGGTAGATGACTTTCTTCTCCAATTTATTTTTTGTTATTCTCAAGAAAATATTACTTGCTTACAAACCCTGTGGAGAAAGGGTCTATTTATTTGCCGGTAAAAAATATTTCTGTTTTAGAAAATTTAATTTTATATTCAATTAAGTATGCCCGCATAGTGTGCAATTGTTTCGGGGAAAATATAACAAAAGGTAGTTAAAAGTAGTTGTTTTAATTAAAATATAAACGTCAGATTCTACTCGGAGATGATGTTTTTAAGAAAAAATAACGCATTATATTTATATATGCAACAGCATTTATTTAACGAAAACACATTTTGGCATGAGCAGTAGTAAATTTTTATTGGTGTAGTACCCCTAGATATATGGTAAGTATACTACGACACATTTGCATCTCAATAAATCGTAGTAAAATATACACGTCGCAAATTACTCGCAAAAAAAGTTTTTAAAGGATAGAAAGAATATATTGGGTCTGGGAAAAAGTTCGTGGCGTTTTTTCAGTAAAATTCAACTGGTCCCCGCATGGCGCGTGGACGAATTCATTTAAACCGAATATGCTCCATTATTATCGACAATGTTTCGCCATTTTTTTGGTAGATCCATGATCCCATCGGTGAAAAACTTCTATGGTTTCTGGTCGAAAAACTGAATCAAGTAGTTTTCACAGGCTTCTTTTGAAACCAACTTAATTCCATTGAGAGAGTTCTGCAGAGATCGAAACAGATGATAGTCAGAGGGTGCTATATCCGGACTGTAAGGTGGGTGCATCAAAACTTCCCAACCAAACTCTCTCAATTTTTGACGGGTCATCAAAGAAGTGTGTGGTCGGGCGTTGTCATGATGGAAGACAACACCTTTCCTATTAATCAATTCGGGCCGTTTTCTTTCAATCGCCTGGCGTAATCTCTCTAGTTGTGCACAGTAGTAGAGTTGAGAATCAATCGTCTGACCAGTTGGAAGTAGCTCGTAGTGGACGATTCCCCTCCAGTCCCACCATACACACAGCATCACTTTTTTTGGCGTCAATGTTGGCTTAGCGAACGCTTGTGACGGCTCACCATCCTTTATCCACGATCTTTTACGCTTCCGATTATCGTACGTAATCCATTTTTCATCTCCGGTTATTAAACGTTTCAGAAACGGCTCGATTTCATTCCGTTTCAGCAGCGCATCGCAGATGTTAATTCGGTCCATCATGTTTTTCACGCTCAACTCATGAGGAACCCATACGTCAAGCTTTTTTTTTGTAACCAGCTTTGTGTAAATGGTTCAAAACAGTTTTGTGGTCAATGCCTAGCTCCATGCCAATATCGACACTGCTGATATGCTTATCTTGTTGGACTTTTTCAAGAATTTCATCAGATTTTTCAGTGATTGGACGACCGGAGCGTGACTCATCTTTCACATTGAAATTTCCAGAACGAAAGCGAGCGAACCATTTCCGCGCAACAGATTTCGATAAAGTACCTTCACCGTACACAGCACAAATTTTATCACAAGCCTGCGCAGCGTTCTTCCCCTTATCATAATAATATTGCAGAATATAGCGAAATTTCTCATTATTCTTCTCCATTTTCAAGTGCGAATAACTTTCCAACCACTGCACCGATTACAATGTTTCTACGCTCAAACTAACGTTCGGAAGGTCATCTAAAAAACGAGCCGTCGGTGGTGTCGCTGTGACTTGTTGTTCTTTAGTTATCGGCAACCAATGCCATCTATCGGGAAAAACGCCACGAACTTTTTCCCA
This sequence comes from Dermolepida albohirtum, assembly GCA_031893035.1. NCBI lineage: Eukaryota > Metazoa > Arthropoda > Insecta > Coleoptera > Scarabaeidae > Dermolepida > Dermolepida albohirtum. Next base: position 253,239 of record JAVIWB010001692.1, read on the forward strand.
GACCCAATATATATGATAGGTGTTTCTTAAGCTGCATGAGAACTATCGATATCGATAACTATGACTTGACAGCTGATAATGTCAAGCTGTGTTGACATTTCTATTCAGTAAGGTCTGGCAAGTCATCATACATTATTTAACGCTAGAACAACGCTTCCAAATTGTGGATATTTACTTTGAAAAAAATAAAGGTGTTCGCGAAGTCACTTCGTCCAGTTTACGGTCAACATAATCGGCCTAGTGAGCAAGCAATTCGTGCAGTTATTGATCGTTTTCGCACTAATTTTGCTCTTCTCGAATCAAAACCATTAGCAAGACAAAGAAATGTGCGTATCGAAGAGAATATTGCTGCTGTAGTGCGAAGTATTGAAGAAGACGCCGAAATGTCGATTCGTCGTCGTTTTCAACTTGTTGTCCTATGTCCTTCGACTACGTGGAAAATTTTACGCAAGGATCTTGGCTTACGTGCCTATAAAATACAGCTCGTGCAAGAATTTAAGCTAAACGACCATCGTTTGTAGCGCATTTTTGCTGATTGGGCCCATTTGAAACTGGCCGATGATGAGCATTTTTTATCAAAGAACTGTGTTTAGTGATGAAGTTCATTTCTGGTTAAATGACTACTTCAATAAGTAAAATTGCGGTATGTGGAGCGAAAACAATCTTCAAACTGT